>VNJR01009470.1:0-23784 GCA_008042585.1 Drosophila punjabiensis
CTTCAGAATTAATGGCTCTACGAAATGCATTTGGACTTACACCTAAACATCAATATATATTTTTTGTAAGTCTCTGTGAAATTATTTTTTTATTCCGAAAAATTACCTTAAAGAACACATAGGAAAAACGCAAAAATATTAGGAAGACATGCACAGATCAAAATATAGGTACACACAAAACATAGTACAAGCATGTAAGATTGGTGTCAATCAAAAATTGGATCAAAAATTTGTTTTACTTTTGAGTTTCGCACTTTTAAAGTCACCCAACAGAAAATTGCCTATATTGCAGCGTGTGCTCTTTGGCTGCAACAGCTGACTTTAACAGTCTGTAAGCTTAACAGTGGTCTGTTAATTAACATTTTTGGTACTGAACTTTACAGAGCCATATATTTTTAAGATATTTGCATAAAAAAAACACAAATTTTTAAAGATCGATAAAATGACTAAATACCACGAAATCGGGCAAATTCCCCATAGTGCAGTGGTCTGTTAATTAACATTTTTGGTACTGAACTTTACAGAGCCATATATTTTTAAGATATTTGCATAAAAAAAACACAAATTTTTAAAGATCGATAAAATGACTAAATACCACGAAATCGGGCAAAGTCTGTAAGCTTAACAGTGGTCTGTTAATTAACATTTTTGGTACTGAACTTTACAGAGCCATATATTTTTAAGATATTTGCATAAAAAAAACACAAATTTTTAAAGATCGATAAAATGACTAAATACCACGAAATCGGGCAAATTCCCCATAGTGCAGTGGTCTGTTAATTAACATTTTTGGTACTGAACTTTACAGAGCCATATATTTTTAAGATATTTGCATAAAAAAAACACAAATTTTTAAAGATCGATAAAATGACTAAATACCACGAAATCGGGCAAATTCCCCATAGTGCAGTGGTCTGTTAATTAACATTTTTGGTACTGAACTTTACAGAGCCATATATTTTTAAGATATTTGCATAAAAAAAACACAAATTTTTAAAGATCGATAAAATGACTAAATACCACGAAATCGGGCAAATTCCCCATAGTGCAGTGGTCTGTTAATTAACATTTTTGGTACTGAACTTTACAGAGCCATATATTTTTAAGATATTTGCATAAAAAAAACACAAATTTTTAAAGATCGATAAAATGACTAAATACCACGAAATCGGGCAAATTCCCCATAGTGCAGTGGTCTGTTAATTAACATTTTTGGTACTGAACTTTACAGAGCCATATATTTTTAAGATATTTGCATAAAAAAAACACAAATTTTTAAAGATCGATAAAATGACTAAATACCACGAAATCGGGCAAATTCCCCATAGTGCCATGGCCTTATGCAACCTTAATGGCGACGGCAGCGCCTCGCAGCCGGCGACGCAGCCGCAGGAGAGCCCGATGGACGCCAGTAGTGCCACGACGCCGTTGCTTCTGGGCCACGACCACAGCGGCGGCAGCGGGCCAGCAGAGGGCAGTGGGAGTGGAGGCGGCAGCGGCAGCGGCAGCGGCGGTGGCGACATCGGCGTCGACGCGACAGTGACGGCCATTGAAATGCCCGCTTCCGGCAGCGACGCGCAGCCGCAGACGCAGCCGGCGTCGCTGCCATTGCCACCGCAGCCGCCGCCACTGCTGATGGCGCTGCCTGCCAATCTGAATTTCGTAACGGGACCCACGACGCAGCCGCTGACGCAGCCGCAACTGATGATCCTCAACGGCGCAGTCGCGCCCTCGACCAATGACAACAATAATAATAACAACAACAACAACAATGTGGACAATACTAGCGACGAATCGAACCCGGTCACCATTTACAGGTAAAAATGGTGGCAAAAAACACACAGGTGTGAGGTGTGCGTTTTCATTCCTTTTTTTATATAGCCAAGAAAATATGAAGTCTAAGAAAGTATCAAAGGTTTAAACGTATTTTAATGACAAACAAAATGTATGTACTTTGCAAGGGTAAATTACACAGGACAACAAAAAAGTCAATAGCAGAAAAAAAACGAACAAAAGATGGATAAACGTTTTCATAAACTCAAAAAATTAATTTAAAATTGTGTAATTAGATCTTAAATTAAGGGGTTCAATTAAAGGTTTTAAATTTACAACTTTCAAGGAAAAAAGGTAAATAAACGGCAGCTTACCTACCATCCAAAAGTCGAAATTGACATCTACAAGAGTGGATCGTATTTTTAAAGTTGCTCTCTCTTCGATTTAGGTTCCACTTCCGAGAGGGGGCTTGTTCTCGCCCTCTCTCACCAAAACTAAAGAAATATAGGAGGAAAAAGAAAATAGTGTTGTTTCACTCACTCCTTTACACTGTAGCTGGTGCAGATCCTAACGGCGTATTAGAACATGGAAAACATAATTTTTAATTTTGTACTTTTTGTACGGCAGCTATACGATATAGTCCTTTGATTTTAATGAAACTAAAACCGATATTCTAAAATAATACAAAATGATTATATCTTGAAGTAAATTTTCGAATTAACAATGTACAGACCAAGATCTTTCAGAATCAGTTGCGTTAAGTGTCCGGGCAAAAAATGAGTGCGATTTTTGTCGACCTGTGTTAGCAATAAAATAAGAATAAGTATAACTTAAAATTAATTTTTAACAATATGAAATGAATGAATAATGATGCCGAAATAGTAAGACAGTCGATTTTGAGTAACTTTAATAAGGAGCCAAACTAAAACGCGATGGAAACTAATTATTATTCCCTTTAAGCTACATATCAGTTCATCAACAGCTTATAATAACATAATTTTGGTCACAATGGGTATTATATGGAAATAACATAAGAAACATTACAAATGTATATGCTTTATTTAGGACTACTAACAGTGCATATAATTTAATTTAATTTCTGCAAATAATTTAAAACTTGTACGATTAAATATTACCCAATTTACTCGAATTTGTTCTGATTCTATATACCTTCTTTTTGTGCGTTTTCCAGGTGCCGGGCTCCCATTGCGTCACTCGACTGTATGGAGGAGTTCAGTGGTACGGGCGGTCATCTTGATTTCGGTATCAAATTTCTCACTATCATATAGGCTTATCATTTATGTTGTTACCTTTCGATTGCTCCACGTTTTCGATTGCCCGATTGTTCGATTGTTTGATTATTTTAACTGCCTGCATGCTACAGCACTTGAGTCCATACTAATCGTTACCAAATAAGTATCGATAATTGTGGGTTGTGGGTTCTGTTCTGTTTTTTGCGAATTAGCTGACCCCCAAAGAGGCCAAAGAGTAATGATCGCGTAATGGCCAAACATATAATTAAAGTTGTAATTTATTTTATTCGTTGTGGGGAAAGGGAAAACCCATATTACCTACAACACAATTTTTTTTATCCAAAAATTCCACCCACTCAAGCCACCTGCCACAATCACGCACCCAAAACACGCGCACCGGACGCACGCACTTTTTGTGAAGTATAAAAAACAGAAACAACATTAACACGATGGGTGGAAAGGGTGGGTAAGGAACTGGAAGGGGATAAGGCACATAAGGGAAGGAACCAACAAACAAAAAAATGTCACTTTTGTTTATTCATGTTCATTGCATGCCGCGCTTTTGTACTTTTTAATATACTCTGCTAAGCGGTTACCCCAATTAGCTAAGTGGCAAGGCACATTTTTTCTCCCTTCGTCCCTTGCAAACGTTGAAAGTTTAATCTAGAGGCCCGAAGGTGTAGTTGAACCCCCGAAAAGGTAGCCAGTTTAGACATAAATATATCAAATATTCATTCGAAATGGTAAAAAGCTTAAGCAGCAAGTAAATATTACTTTAAATGTATTATTTTTTAATTCGATGTGGAACTATGACTTTAAGAGAAAGTATTAGAAGCCTAAAGACACGACGGAAGCTTTCAAAAATGAAATGGATATTTGCTTTATATTTTAAATCATAAAACATATATGTTACAGTAGATTTTTAACCTACAATTCATTTGAAAATGTAATGAATTCTCTATCTAAAAATATTCCATCTCTTTTGAATATTCTTAAATTGAAGTAAGTTGGAAAAACAAACAAAGTTTTAGAGGTTAGCTTTCATAATATTTAAGCTTAAGTAATGAACCTACCTAATGGCTAGAGAAGAGTATTGACACTTCGTCACCTTGTGCTCTTTAGTTAAACTTTTATCGTTGAATTGCGTTTGTGTTGTTACCTTTATTATTGTTGTTGCTGTTGCGTTACGTTACGTTGCGTTGCTGTGTTGCTTTTTGCACGTTTCCCGGCACTTTGGGAGCCCCGCCTCCTAGCGTCAAGGATTCCCACTAACGGAACGCACTTTCCACTTTCCCCCGACGAAACTGTTTCATTCCCATGCGGCACCTGAACCCCTGAACAACACCTGGACACCCGCAATATGGCCGTTTATTTGGGCATACCGCTCCGAGCAGGCCGCTCCATCAGCCTGGGCTCCAATCCGGCGCTGCCGTTACGGCATGGCTCGACGCCGACGCCGGGCCTGCGGTACAAGAACCTGGGCAAGAGCGGCCTACGGATCTCCAACGTGGGCCTCGGCACCTGGCCGGTCTTCTCGCCGGGCGTGAGCGACGACCAGGCGGAGGCCATCCTCAAGCTGGCCATCGAGAGCGGCATCAATTTGTTTGACATCTCGGAGGCGCACTCCGAGACGGAGATTGGCAAGATCCTGCAGCGGGCTGGATGGAAGCGAACTGCCTACGTCATCACCACGAAAGTCTACTGGAGCACCAAGTGAGTACAAAAGTACAAGTGAGAGCAGAAAATTATATATTATTAAACCTTTTAAATCGAAATATATTGGTTTTTGAAGCTCCAACTTGGATTAAAAATATTTCAACACATTTCTTGTAGGTCTGAGGAGCGAGGTCTGTCAAGGAAGCACATCATCGAGTGTGTTCGAGCCAGTTTGCAGAGATTGCAGCTGCAGTACATTGATATTGTCATCATCCACAAGGCGGATCCCATGTGTCCCATGGAAGGTAAGTGATTAATTTGATTCCTTTTGTAATAAAGAGCTCAAAACTAATCCTTAATTAACAATATTCCTTGAAGATATTTAGTGCTGTTTCATAAATTAATAAACTAAAGTTAAAGTCAAGGTTTCTGGTTACATTTTGCCTTGTTAATCATTGCAACTCCTCCCATCTTCCAGAAGTGGTGCGTGCCATGAGCTATGTGATACAGCAGGGATGGGCAATGTACTGGGGCACCGCTCGCTGGAGCCAAGTGGAGATCATGGAGGCGTACACCAATTGCCGCCAGTTTAACTGCATCACCCCGATCGTGGAGCAGTCGGAGTACCACATGTTCTGTCGGGAGAAGTGCGAGCTCTATCTGCCGGAGATGTACAACAAAATTGGCGTGGGCCTGATGGCCTGGGGACCCCTGTCGATGGCCCTCAGTGATACCCAGAACGGGGACAAGCTCTTCCTGCCCAAGGGCTCCTTCAAGACCAAGAGCTTCTCGTGGACCGAGGACGAGATCAATCGCAATGTAAGTGGTCCTTGGCCTTGGCCTTTTTGTTAGCAGGAACTTATATTCTTCCCTGCAGGCCGCTCTGTCGCCGCAGGGCAGCTGGGGCAAGGATCGGATCGAGGAGGGACGACGTCACTGCGACCGGTTGCGCGACCTGGCCGCCCTTGCCGAGAAGCTGGGCTGCAGCCCCACGCAGCTGTCCATCGCCTGGTCTCTGAAGCACGAGCCCGTCCAGTGCCTGCTGCTGGGCGCCACCTCGGCGGAGCAGCTCCACCAGAGTCTGCAGTCGCTGCAGGTCAGTGATGATAATTAAATATTGAAAAAGTTTTGATTTGTAAAATAATTAAATCCGTATTCATGCAGCTGCTGCCGCGCCTCTCATCGAGCGTTATGTTGGAGCTGGAGCGGATACTGGAGAACAAGCCGGTGCGGCCGCCGATGATCTCGACGCTGGCGCTGCGGTGACAATCAGCGTGCCCGCAGGGGCCGCTCAGCCTGAGCGGCGGCGGACCCTGCGGCGCCGACTCGCCTAAGCACGAGGATGAGGCCTTCATCGAGGAGGTGGACGCTGCCAAGGACGCTGCCAAGCAGGGCTTCTGCCTCATCCAGTGACGAAAGGAGTCCTTAGATAACGATAATAAATTTTTGAAAGTGATTAGCAGTAAAACTAGCCTAAGTAGCAATACCATGACGACAACAATAAGCAGACAGGAGATGCAGCAGCAGCAGCAACAGCAACAGCAGCAACAGCAACAGCAGCAACATCTCCAGCAGCAGCAGCAATATGTGCAACTACAGCAGCAACACCAGTCGTATTTTTCCCTGCAGCAGCAGCAGCAGCAACCACAGCCACAGCAACAGCTGCAGCAGCAGCAACATCTCCCGTCCAGCAGCAACTCCAGCGAGGTGGCGGCATCGGGATCGGTATCGGTATCGGGACCGGCAGACCTCCAGTTCGACACCCTGAACAACAACAACAACAGCCACAGCAACGGCAGCTCGGAGCAGCCCACAAATGGAGCCAGTGACACCCAGAAGCGTCGCTCCCTGCTCAACTTCAAGTCCCTGGACTTCCATCTCAAGTCCCTGTACAGCGGCCTCAGGAGTCACTCCTCATCCGGCGCAGGCGGTGGTGCCAGTTCCAGTCAGACGAATAGCTCTGCCCCGGCAGTGGATCAGGTGCAGCGAAGGATGCCATATCTGCGGGTGGAGAGCGTGGACCCCGAAGGCGAGTCGGACCGGCACCGAAGGACCGAAGCTCTCTCAGGACATTCCCCCAGCTTCCTTTCACCCTACACCGGAGCAGGAGGCGGAGGAGCAGTTAGCCTCCAGCTGCCCTCGGCCGATGCGGCCACCATTAGGAGATCCTCAACTTCCGATATTGTGAATTGCAAAAAGGGCGCTGGCGGAGGGGCAGGGACAGGGACGGGGACAGGGGGAGTAGGAGTAGGAGCCCAGGATACAAGGAGGCCCAGCACCTCGGACTTGCTCCGGAGGGCCAGGGAGCGCAAGGGTAGCGAGGCCCGGATGGGCCGCAGTGTCTCGCACAGCGGTCTGACCAGGGGCGGGGCTTTCGGCGGTGGCGGTGGCTTGGGGGGCAGGAGAACCAGCATGGCCTTCTAATAGAAAATATGGGAAAGCGTTACGAAAATGTTAAGAGAGTCGAGGGAAATGTGCTGCATAATACATAAAAAAAAAAAATGCTTGAAAATATATAATGAAAATGGGAAAATATTGGTTAATAGGGGTTCCATGAACCCAAACTTTTTGAAAAAGAATTCGAAAAAATATAAAGAAAAAATATGTTGCAGTTAGAGATATAGGTTTGAAAATACTCTCAAAATCAGAGGAAAGCGAAAGAAAAGGGTGCAAATATATGCTAAAAACTGTTGATCAAATCTGATTCAGAAATCGGCTGACAAAATGGCGCTTATGAATTTTTATCTAGTAAAGAAAAAACAAAAAAGAAAACAAAAAAAAACAAAAACAAAACAAAATCAATAATAAAACTAGTAAGAAGAGACTTTTTTGTGGATCTATCCTTACGATTATTATGGTCTATTATGCCTCGGACTCGAAAATAACTAAAGATAAAGTAGATAAAGAAGATAAAGAAAAGCGTAAAGCAAAGGAACATAACATTTCATATCTTTAACTCTCTCTCTCTCTCTCCTCTCTTCTTCTCTCTGTCTCTCTATGAAGCCCCAGCAATTGAATATATATTTAATACCCCTAAAAGCATCACATCGTCCCAACTTTTATGACAATATTAGATCCTAACTATCGTGTACTATCGTTAACTATCGCCTGGCAAAAGCTCTGCAAAACTAACCTGCGTTCTGGCCCCAAAAAAAGAAAAGAAAGAGGGAAAAACAAAAAGCTAATATAAAGATCGATCCATAATCATCTTACTGTGAGAGTTCATATCAAGCGGAAACCCAAAAGCAAGAAAACTAACAAAAAATATGGAAGGCAAAGCAAAGAAAACTTGGATGAATCGTCTTTCGGATTACTCGATTTGTAGACTTAACGAATGTTAAATGATTGTAACGAATGGAGCGACTAGCGATTAGCGATAGCAATTTACGATTAACGATTACCGATTAACGATTAAAACGATAAACGCAGAGGGGAGCTCATCAGATAAATCAATTTTAGCTAAACGAAAATTTAACTAATGAAAACAAAATGAAAAACAATGAACAATTCAAATCAAATCTTATTATATAGACATTACTAGCATTATGTAGTTAAACGATAACAATTCAAGCGAACATTTTTTAAATCAACAAAAAACAAAACAAAAAAACCAAATGAAAACCAAAACCAAAACATGATTAAACAAATGCCTTTCATAACAGCAAGAAGAACAACAACAACAAGAACAAGAACAAAAGTTTATATTTTAAATAAATGCAGTATATATGTAGATATACAAACACACACATAAATATGTGAAGAATACGAAAGCGATGAAATAAAAGCCAGCAGCAACAAATTGTTATTTATTAATTGTAGTTTCCGACATCAAAGCCTCCCCCGATATACCGATATATAGGCTCATTATCCCGATATATCCCGTATAACTAAAACTAAAAGATAAACAAACAAAACACCAAGTATTGCAAGGCGTAGGTTATACATTACATATTTAGAGGCTCCCGAAAAACAAACAAACCCCAGATCCAAGCCCATGTATTTTATCATCATTATCGAGTACATATATAAAGTCTTTCTCACATACGGACTGTGATTTCATATAAAAGTAAACGTAAATAATGTAATGAATTAATTATATTAATGATTAACGATTAATGACGATTTAATAACTAACATCTAACACCTAATGTAAACTAAGTGCTAAGTTCATTCGGGAGATGCATCTCTCAGATAGACACTCACACACACAGACACCGTCTCACACACACACACACACGCCTACTATGTACACCTGTAACTGTACATAATGAATACCAAATAGCAATTTTCAAATCGAACGGCATTATGTACTAACTACTCAACTCTACAATTAATTAACCAAATGCGATTGCCTTAATAACGAATAATAAATAACGAATAGCAAACGGAGAAACACGCAGCGGAACGGAACGGAACGGAAAGGATCAGATCGGATCGAATATAACCCAGCCGGGGGCCAGTTTCCACAAACTTCAGTTCCAGATCGGAATACATTATACACCACACGCCACCACATACATTGATATAACCCGCATTCCTCGCACTGTTGCTTGAGAAATAAGGATATAGAAGCATATATATATTGGTTTAGCTCCATCAGATCTCACGCAGGATATACACATTTACACATACATATATAGGGAGCTCTTGTATATATGAGAGTAATTGCATTTTTTAGTAAGTAGTTAATCCGTCCTCAACAAACGGCCAACCAAATGAATCGAACAGAATAACGATCGGGCGCTGCTTAGCCGATAACCAATAACTGATGGCCTAATTTATTCCAAATCGAATCGATAACATTTAAGCTGATGTGTTTCGATCACAATTTAAGGATATACCAAATCAAATGTTCTTCTATGAAGCAACGTTAGGCAATTCGACATTATTGATAGCATTTCCAATTAGCGTTTTCTTTTACAATTAATTTCACAAAAATGTCAAAGATGAAAGCTCAAAATTAGTTATTTAAAGGTTGTGATAGCAATGTTGCAGAATCTCATTAATTCAAAAAAAAAATGCTGAACAAGGTCGAATACATATCTACGAATAAGTGAATTATTTCAATAAGTTGGATATTATTGTTTAAACTATTACATGAAATTGATGCAAGCAAAAATTGTAGGAAATAACAACAAAATGAGATGAAGTTCTTCTTTAAGAAATTCACGAAATACTGTGAATATTCCTAGACTTAACGGTTAATCGATATACGAGCAGCGCCAATCGATAGATCCGATCATCATCAATTGTGACCACGCCCCCAAGAAAGGCCACGACGTGTGAACCGGCAAGCAATAATGAAAAATAGTGCTGAATCAAGTTCAACTAACAAATTGATGTACATAAACAATAACAACCAAAACACACACACACACACACACACACTCACAGTTGCACATCCGATTTATGAAATTAATTTTAGTCTGTTGTTATCGCAAATATTACCACAATTATTATTATTACGATTACGATTACGATTATTATTAACCTGTAGCTAGTAAATCGAATGAGAATCAGCAATTTAAATGCTTAAGCCTGAAAGTTACCACAAATACACTCCACACACACACACACAGACCCAACATTATAGTTATACAACACACACACACACAAACTCGGTAAAATAATTATAAGCAAAAGCAGCAAACAAAAACAAAAATGTAACGGAAAGTATTAAGCCAGAGCGAGACAGCAATATGAGAGAGCAAGCTCAGAGATGTAGGAAAGGAAGCAGAGGAAGCGGAAGGAGCGGTAGAGATAAAATCTAGTCAACAAATTTTACTTTACACCAAACAACAAACAAATATTTATAACAATTGCAAAAACCAAAGTGAAGGAGAAGAAAACTAAGCGAGAGAATCGTATAGAAAAATAATAATAATAAATCTTAAAATTATTTTCTTATCGAAACTGGCAATAATAAATATTAATATTAAATTAAACAAGTAAATAATATAATTATATTATACACACATGAGCCAAATGTGTTGAGAACTTCATAAGTTAACTTCGCATTGAGCAAAATCCTTTGCAAAATCAACAAACAGAAACGACACTGAGAAAAACCACTTGATTTCAAATTGAGTCCACGCCAAGCGTACACAAACACACTCACACTCACACATACAAGCGGAAGCGGAAGTGAGGAAGGAGAGGAGTGTTCACACACCGATCACCATTTGTTACTGCACCAGTGTACACACACCCGAACCACACACGAGATCAGCTTTACTTTAGATTTTTGAAAATTAATTGCAGGGTCGCTTAGGGTTGCTTAGAGAATCGAGGGAAAACCAAAAACCAAATACAATTCAGACGCTTGCATATAGCCCTAACTATAAAAAGATATATACAAGATACATTAACAAGCAATACCGCAATAACGATCGTATTATTTTTCTAAGTTACTAGAAAACCAAATAATATATATCAGGCGATCCACTCAATTACACGCGTATATAATGCCAGCATTATGTACCCTATATAAGAATGTTTTGGCGGATTGCAGAGATGAAACGACGAAACGACGAGGGCAAATTGTTTACATTTCACTTTTAAAGCCACATTTAATACTAATAATTCGAAAAGCTAATTAAAATAAGTTATAACAATAACGAACAGCAAAGAAGAACAAGCAAAGAACAACACAGCTAAAATACTGGAAAATTATATAAAAATACAAACTCTTATCTTTCAACCAAAAATTCAACATTGAAGTTTTCTTTACAGTAAAACGGGACTAAAAAATAACAATAAAATGTGATTGGGTAAACGTTTATTCAATTAAATTAAAGTTTATTTTTTTGTGCAGTTAATAATGAAGCGAAATTAAATAAGGTTTTTGCAATCTTTATTTTATTTAGAGTGCAATTACTTAAAAACTGTTCAGCATCTGCCTGCTACTTTTGTTTATATTGTTTTCTATTTTATCCAAACCGATACGTTACATTCATGTTTCTTAATGATTTAATGGCGCACTGCAAGGGTATACACACTTCGGCGTGTTGAAGTTAGCTTCCTTCCTTGTTTTGAAGCTATTACTCTCGGAATTACCGTTATTAAAGTTTGAAAGCACGAAAGGTGGCGCGCTTCCATTCAAATATGTTTTTATTCCTCGCCCAAACATCGGTCACACTGAACCTCATCTTACCAACATGGCGAACTAGAGATGAGCATATATCGATACCTGTATCCGAGTCATCGATGTTCTGTCCCTTACTCTCACACATATTTTTCACATCCCTAATAATTTTGTGTTTCTTCTGTTGTTATTGTCAATTTTCGCGTCGCCATCCCGGGCCCGTGGATGTGAAACTCCCAAGAAACGGAGTCATCGAACCGCTGGATGTCCCCCGGCCCGCCTGCCCTGGCAGCAATCTCCGGATTCGTACGGATGAGTAGTTCTCGCCAATTGCGTGTTTTCTCAACTCCACACCGAAAAGGATCGGCGAGTTTCCGATTTGGGACAGCAATAGCAGTCCCTGGCCATGAGGAAGGGCTCGGCGGGGTCCAAGCGACCCTACGCGGCCCACAACGGATCGGAGGAGGATCAGTCGAAGCGCAAGGAGCGGCAGCAGCAGCCCATAAAGGCGGGGGAAGCGCTGGCTGCCAAGGAATGTGAGTACAAACCAACCGATACATGTGCTCATTCCAACACACATACGCGAGTACACACACACGCGCGCAGGATGCCAGTGTGCATGTTACTTCATGTTTTTTAATTGTTTAATTTTGATAAAAATTGAATAAACATAGAAAATAACAGACTTTTCAAGAGTTATTCATTTTGAGTCAAACCTTGATCAGTTTTCAATATTTGCTGAAATTGCGTATTACAAACTAAGTAAAAATAAATGGTTCTTGATGTTAATTACTTACTAATATCTATTGAAGTCATAAATAAATGAATAATTTATTATATTTCATTTTCCTTGCCCTTTTCCAGCTTCGGCGAAAAAAGAACCTACCGTTAAGGCTGAGCCCGTTCTCAAGGATGAACCCATCACGACGGCCACTGTTTCATCCATTCCGGCGATTGATAAGCTGCGCCGTTTCTGTTTCATTGGCTCGACGGATTCACCAGTTTACACCATCCCCACTTTGGACGTCATCGTGGAGAGCAGCTATGCTGTGCTGCAGGATCTGTGCGGTAAAGTGGACGAGTCCGAGCTGGTGGAGTGCCTTGCGAGTGTCTTGGGCAACGGCCCGAACGCGGAGCATGTGCCGCGGCCAGACGAGCCGCTCCTCATTCTGGCCGTCTTCCTGAGCACGCACGGCGACATTAAGCAGCGCAAGATTGTGCGCAATAAGTTTGCCGATCTCGTGGCCGGCGAAAGGGAGCTGCTGCTGTTCGTCCAGCTGGTGAAGCGGCTGCAGAAGGTGCTCGAGAGGAAGACGCCCTTTAATCGCACCGTACGCAAGGCGGTCCTCGGATGGTATGGCAAGCAATCGCTGGACAAACTGCTGCATTTGTGGTCCGTGGGGGACGTGGCCCGCTGGTCGATGCATCGCGATCTGCTGCATCGCTGTCACTTCCAGGACGAGGACTTTCGGCCGGAGATTATGGCTGCCCTGAAGCTACTTTCCTCGTCGCCCAGTGAGCTGTCCAAGTGGCCCAGCTTCCTGAGTCCCCTGGCCAGCTGTCGCCCGATTATTGAGGGTGTGGTCAGGCTGCGACTTATGCAGGATGCCCACGAAGCTCTGCCCATTGTGAAGAAGCTGGCCCTAAGCTGGGAGCATGTGCCGTTCCACCTGTTGCACGACCCCGGCCTCTTCAAGTTTCTGTTGCCACGGATGAGCTACGACCAGATCCTGCAGAGCTGGATACGCCTGTCGCGACGCCATCGTCACGTGTGTCCCCTTGAGGAGCAGCTGAAGGACGAGAACAGGCTGAAGGCGGGCAATGTGGCGCCGGTGCGACTGCTGCTGGAGGACATGCGACTGAGGAAGCCCAAGAAGGTGGTGAGTTTGATAAAAAGTTTCCCAAGAAATCGAAGATTTGGTTAATTAATTAATACCGTATCTAGGGACTAATCTTTTCGAGCGCCAGCTTTCTGCACGGTGTTTACGAGAGATCCTTTGGCCTGAACAAGGCGCTGGGCCGCCGATTGCACATCACCCTTAATCTGGAGCAGTGCTACATGGGAAGTGAGTGTTATCTCAGGCGTTATCTCAGTCATCCATCATTTTTCCTCTAACTGAATCCTTTGCTAGAAAACCTCACCGGTCACTGTCGATCACTTGAATACGTAGATGCCTTGGTGGCCCTGGCCTTTGGCTATTTTCGCAGCGATCCCAAGGTGACGGTGCAGTTCTGGCACGATCGCAGTGGCCAGCTGAAGACGCTGCCCTGGACGAAGGAGATGTCGTTGGCGGAGGCCAAGGCCTGCTGCGAGAACCATAAGGTTAGCATAATCCAAACCAATTCCAGCTGTTATTCAACCGTTCGTTCGTTCGTTCGTCCGTTGCAGGTACTCAAGATCAAGCAGTCGCTGACAGACATCTTGGATCGGGCGTTGGAGGATGAGAAAAACACGTACGATGTGTTCCTAGTGCTGGTGCCGGGAGCAGGGCGCGGTAATCCGGGCAATAGCTCCAAGAAGTTGGCCGCCCTGCTGGACGAGTATCGCGAGAAGCGAAGCTCCAATGCCAAGTGAGTATAAATTGCACTTGTATTAAAATTCATTTGATTGCAATCTCTGGGATTCCCCAGATTCATTATGGTGACTCTGCGGCAAAACCACGGCTCCATGCGGTACGGCGTGGAGCGGAACGAGAATCTGCTGGAGTTGTGCAGCCTGGACGAGCATACGCCGCGGCTGATCAACGCCTTTGCCCGCAGGAAGTTCTATTAATCGTATTTGTTGAGGGACGATGGCCTCTTGTTCGTTGCCATCTGCCATCTCGCTCGCTTTCATAGACGCTAAGGTGCTAAGGTGCTCTCTTTCCCGCTCCCACACTACACCCAACCATCCACATCCACATCCACACAGACACCTCCTTGCTGGCTCCCGTTCAAATAGCTTTCATGTAACATAGAGATCCTTGGTGTATAATCGAGCCAAACCTTAATTAGCATTAACTGATGAATCATACTAATTACTGGGTAATTTATTATGGCGCCCACGCCGGGCTAGTTAGATATTTTGAACACAGGCTCGTTTTTGTATTCGTATTTTTTTACTCGATTTGGTGGATTTATATATTTTGAAATCGAAACTGAATCAACTGAACTGAACTCAATCTAAATTCAATTTGGATTAAAAACAATCTCAAAAGCAAACGCAAAAGCAAGCAACAAAAAGCAAAGATACAAAGATACAAAAAACAAAACAAAAAAACCGAAAGAAAAAAACAAAAAACAACAAACAAATTGCCTTACAAACAAAAAATGTTAGTAAAACTTTCATTTTAGTTGACGACTTTTTCCAAAAAACGAATCGAAACTGGAACTGAAACTGAAATACAAACAAATTATGATGGCATTTAGATAAAGTTAAAGTTAAATGTGTAAACTAACTTAAAAAAAAAATACATATTGAATATTAATCGTAAACGTAATAAATAGTCCAAGGTCGCAAGCAATAATAATCACCAATCACGTAAAGCAAATCAAAAGTTATAGCCTCTGATCGGTCATATAGAACTATCACGTTGTGTGCTTGATTAGAATCGAATTAAATTAGCTAAATAGTCTGAACGCGTACAAGGAAAACGGAGAAAGAGTATTTCGAATCCAAAAAGAAAACCGAAACGGAAACGGAAATGGAAAACTCCCAATGTGCCATACACACACACACATCCACAGCCACAGCCACACACACACAAACACAAAAACACTCTCACTCGATCAGTATGTATTTATTAAGATTGTGAAACCGAAAACCATACAGAGAGAACAATAACGACGAGGAAACGCGCAACCAATTTGACTTGAGGAATTAGTTAAGTGAAATTATACTCAGATTAAAATTAAATTACATTTACACTTGTATAGAGGAAAGCAAAACCGAAAGTCGAAAGCCGAAATAGGAGAAACGTAAAATTATTACCTAACCGAAAACGAAACTGAAAATGAAAATGAAAAAGATATGGGAAAAAAAAAATAGAAATATTTCTACGGGCATTTCTAACAAAAATGTTTCCAAAACACACGCGTCTGTGAAGTAAACCGTTGTGATCGCTTTAAATTTTTGATTTAAACAAATACAAAAACGTAAATACAAAACTACAAAACTACATACAGAAATCGAGAACAGCAAACAGGAAGCTATAAGTTATTCTATATATAGTTTGTGAGCGTAACCGAAAAGTACCTATACCACAAAAGCAACAACTAAAAATTAAACAAATCAAAGTGAAAAGCTAACAATGGACACACGAATCAAGCAAAAAAAAAAAAATGAAAATCTACACAAACTAACCCAAGCTGCCTGGAGGGAGGATTAAGCTAAACCGAAGCAGAAAAGGAAGGATCTACGGACTACCGCAGAATCGCATACACTTTACAGATGTTTGAAGAGCCAGCCTCACCTTTATTTGTTACTAATCCCAAGGCCTCTTTGAAAGAGGCAAGGGAACCATAAGCAGCCAAGAGATATATGTCTCATTTTCCTAATTTAGAGCAGACCGCCTTGTATTATTTCATTTAATAAGCATTTCTAGCCTAAGTTTTCGAAAACAAATAGATTAAGCAAGACAACTAATGTGGTCCGTTTTGGAATATCCTTAAGAAATCTCTACGAATATGAATTTAATCATTCCAAATTGAAATTACTTTACTTTGTACTCAATAATTGTTATGTTAAGACAAAAACCTCAGATTGTAAAGTGTATCCCAAGCACAGCAACTCAAACCAAACCGTTGACCGTAAAAGTTACAGCAAAAGTTGAAGAAAGCAAGTTAAACAATACAATAAAACGTAATGCCAAGGAAACACACACACACATTTCAGTTAGGGAAAATTTAAATTTAAATTTAAATTAAAAACAAAACGAGCATAAGGAAAATTATTGTTGTTGATCAAATCAAATCAATTTAACCGAAACTATGAACTAAAAACTAAACTGAAATCGACTCGAAACGATACGAAACGAAACGAATTGAATTATAAATCCGTAGCAAAGCAGCAACAAGAAGCAAAACATCATGTGATATCTATTTCAAAAATAAATCAATTGACAAAACTAAAGAAAGAAAGAAAGGAACCCTAACCATAAAACAGATGCAGAAGCAGAATATAGTAAAATTAGCCTAAAGCCACGAAGCGTTCAGAAAACAAAAGAAACACTGTTTGAAGTTGACAATGACGATGAGAACGAAGATTTTATATAATTTCCCGTTGGAAGAGTTACTTAAGAACCCGAACCCGAACCCGCACTCCGCACCACAGACCGACCCATTGAGACCCATTGAGTATTACGTACAAATGACACACACACAACAGCAAAATACATGGCTCGACTTTGACTCTCACTTTCTCTCGCTCTCTCTTAACTCTCTTTAACTCTCAATCCTTCTCACACACTCACTCACTCTGTAGCCACTTCTCTGTCTGTCGTAGAGTTAGTCGAAATTCGGATTGTACGCGCAGTCTCCAGAAAACGATCGTATTCGAAATCGAAATCGAAATCCTTGCTAACGTATTCCAGAAGGTTTTTTATAAGCATATACATATACGTATACATACTTCTTATACACTAATCTAGGCTAAAGTTCAATAAATTCTGAATGATTCGAACAGCACGAGCAAGTGGCATTTATTGGGAAATCACTGGGAAACTGGGCTTCTATGATCCTTGCTGGAGATCAACATTCCTTTCTCTTTTATCCTTTCTATAAATACCAATCTTTCTTCTACCAATCTTACTTCTAAATTGGGGAAATGAGACAGGGCTTCTATGATCCTTGCTGGAGTTCAACATTCCTTTCTCTTTTATCCTTTCTATAAATACCATTCTTACTTCTGAACTTTGAATATTTATTACTTTTAAAATTTATTAACATACTCGGCTCTTCCCTGATCAAATATGATTTCCTTCTCGATTAATTTAGATTTATAGATTCCTTATTCCTGTTACTGCTGTCTTCTGTTGTCCTGTCCTCTCTTTACTTCTCCAGCTTCCGCTTCCGCTTCCTCTTCTGCTTCCGCTTCCTACTTATTCTCCGTGATTATACCCGCCGGTCCGCACACATATAGCTGCTGATTGTCCCGCTCCTTGAGCGGCTTGAAGCCCAGCTCGTCAGCGGGTATTCCGTACTGTTTGAGCTTGCACTCGTAGGTCTCCAGGAGGTCGTCGTGGGCCTTGCGCGCCTTGGCCACCTGGTAGCGCAGGTCCAGGATGATCTTGTTCTTCTCGTCCACAATGTTGGCCACGCGCTCGTCCAGGCATGTGAGCTTCTCGGCAAAGTTCGGAGCACAGGTGGCTATGGTCTCGTGCAGGACTATGCTGCGCTTCTCATCCTCCCGCACTAGGGCCGCGATCTTTCGCTCCAACAGGACGTTCTTCAGGCCAGTCTTCTGCTGCAGCTCCACAATGACATCGTTGAAGCGCTCCTTGAGGCCCTCCCGCTCATTGACCAGCGAGTCGTTGCGAAGGATGAGGGTTTCCGCCTCCCATGTGAGACCCTTGACCTTCTTCTCGAGGCGCGTGTTGCGGGTCTTGAGGCGACTCAGCTGCTGCTTATCCCGCTCGTAGAAGCCGAGCTTCCGGCGCAGCTCGTTCAACTGGATGTTGGCCGACTCCAGGGGCTCCTTCAGGCGCCGGTTCTCCGCTGCTGTGTCGGCAGCGATCCTGTCAGATCGCTCCGCCTGCTTCCTGAGGTGCTCCAGCTGCTCCTTCATGCTGCCAATCAGCGCCAGGTTATTGATGGTGATGTCGTTATAATAGTTCTTCATGTCGTTGAAGGCCAGGTCGTGGTGGTCCTGCAGGTCCTTGATCTGCTGGTTCTTGCGCTCCTCCACCTCGAACATCTGGGTGCCATAGAACAGATCGAGCTTGGCCTTCTGTTCGATCATCTTCTCCTCGTGCAGCATCTCGTTGTCCTTGCGCTCGCGCTCAAAGTTGATGCGTTGCTCGCTAAATGGAAAAGCATCAGGATAATGAGCGGGAAATTTGAAGGGGAAATAAAGGGATACCCACAGCAGCTTCTCGTTGAAATGGGCCTCCATCTGACGCAGCTGCATCTCGCTCATCTCCATCCGCTCGCGGAGCATCCGGCGCAGCTGGCGCTTGTCCCGCTGCAGCTCGTTCTCCTGGAGGGCATGGTGCTCCTGGGCCAGCTTCAGCTGGGTCATCGCCTCCGCCCGCAGTTCGCCCAGCTTGTTGTGGTTCTCGAACTGCAAGTGCTTCATCTGCTGCATCACATGCTTCGTGTCGATATCCGCCAGGTCCTGTGTGGCCTCGATCTCCTTGTCCTTCTGCTGCAGCTCATAGCGGGTTTCATCTGCCAGAGATCGGGGATCGGGGGGTTATGAAGGGTCAGGGATAATGTGCTAAAGCTTACCTAGCTGCTGACGCGTGATTTCCCAAAAGGTACGGATCTTGTCCCGCTCCAACTGAAAGTAGTTGCGCTCCTCCCTCTCCCGATCCATTTCTGCCTTCAGCCGGAGGGCAAAGGCCTCCAGCTGGTCGCGGGTCATGGCCGAGGTGTCCACGCCATCGATGAGAACTGGTGTCAAGGATAATCAGTGATCAGTGATCAGTGATCAAGGATCAGTAATCAGTAATAATATTTTAAAGCCTAGTAAAGTAGCTTAATTTCTGGCATTTTCATTATTTAAAAATAGCTTGACTCTGTTCTTATTTGGCAAATGTTAGGGACTGAGAGAACTTTGGCCGCATTTTTGGGGTTCCCCAGCTTTATGGCAATTTAATGAGAGCGGCACGCCTGGCTACTCCTTGGGCAGGACCCCAGACCCCTCCATCTGCACCCTGCACCCCTTTCTTGACCACCGCCCGCATATGTGGCCCGGCAGCAGACCGTGTTGTAATTGTTTTCTGTAATTGGCATCGTGGGCCGGCTGGTGCCAGGAGCCAGGACTCGGACTAGCAGCAGGACTACGACTAGGACTCCCAACTAGAAATCACACGGAGCCAAAAAACTACAAAAACAGAGTAACAGACTTTCAATTTCATTTACAAACAATATTTATAGAGTTATGGAAATCGATTTTGAATTAACTAAAAACTGATTGCAAAATCTGCTCAAGTTTCCTTATTCTTACTAAGTTTTTCTCACAGTGCAAGCATAGAAACAATTACGTGCGTTAGATGTCGTAGGAAAGCGGCGGAGGGAGCCGAGAACCCGGGCCAGGGGACAGGAGAAACTGCAGTGAGCTCACTCGTGGAAATTAAGTGGACAGTTGGGCTCCCCCCCTCTAGTTTTTTTCTCTCTTAATTTCGGGCCTGCAGGGGACTTGCATTGGGTCCTTCTAGCCCGCCGATGGAGGTCCTTCCATCCCCCTCCAGCCGTGCGGGCCCGCTTCTCTCCTCACGCAGATTATCGTTATTTACTAATTGTTTTGCTTGGCCTTTTTAAATTGCCCTGAATGACCAATGTCCACCCATTGCCAGCTCCTTTGGCGCCCTGCTGCCATTAATGTTCCGAAAATGAATTGCCAGGCAGCCGTCCTGTACCCATGCCCATCCTCGTTCGCCTGTCTCCTTTCGGAGTGGCTTTAACAAGTCGCTAAATTAAAGAGGAAAGCACGGGGGAAAATTATGGAAAATTTTGGGAGAATCCAATAACTAGACGAAGCTTATTTATCAATCGGTTTTTGAGGGTTTAATTTGCAAGGAATTTAATCTAAAAGTTCACACATCTCATCAATTAATTACCATATAGTTTTGCCAAAAAGAAATGCCTAAGGAACATTTATACATTTTTTAAAATACCTTAAGACTGCTAGAAAAAAATAAGGAATTAAACTTTAATAATATCTTTAGTGTTGTTGGAATACATAAGAGTTATTAAAACGTATAAGCACTTATTTATACATATATTAAGTATGATCTTTACTTATGTTCTTAAATTATAATCTAAAAGTGTACAACGTAAAATTCTTAAATAAAAACTCTCCATAAAAAAATAACGTAGTTGGAATATAATTACAAAGAATTTAAATAAAAATCTTCACTTACCTGGCATTTTTTTGCCCTTCTTGCCCTTTTTCCCCTTTGGCGGCTGAAAAGAAAGGATACATTTATTAAGCACAACTTACATAAAGCATAAAATATCAGTTTCTAAGTCCCAGTCAGAGGAAACACATTACCACCGAGAAGAGTCCCAGTGAACTTGTCAAATATTTGACCGCAGATGAGCCCGAGTCGACTCCCCCAGAAGATGCAAGCCGAACACTTGCCCCAAAGAATTTCCACATTTGTCTATGCAAATTGAATCGGAGCCTTCTCAGGGCGTGGAAAATGCAAGGGAAATGGGTGGGAAAATGGTGTTTGTTACTGGCGCAATTGTCGTCTGCTGCCGGCAACTATTTTTCGCACTTTAAATCCTTTAACAGCGCTTAATTCGATCCTGTCTCTCCCTCTCTCTCTCTCTTGCTCCCTGCGCGCCGGCCAGGAGGGAAGGAAGGAAGGAGTGGGGAACCGGAGGAGAACTGCCATCGTCGCTTTAAATAATGTGATGGCGCGGCTTTCAAAACAATTTCGCAACAGCTGTTGGCTGTTGGCTGCTGGCTTATTGCATATTTTATGACTGCAAATTATTCAAAAATTTTCGAAGCCGCCGCCTGCGCCCGGCGACCGCGCTTTTTGCCCATGTCTCCTCCTCCTCTACCCATGTCCTCTTCTGTCCAAAGGCGCAAAATACAAATATATAAATAAATATGTAAAATAAAAATAAGAACAAATAAACGAAGAGCGTAACGAAACAATGGCAACTATATGTATGGGCAGGTCTATACATAAACAAATGATCGAAAATAGACAACAAACGAGGGCAAGGCGACCGAGCTCTGAGGACTCCAGCTTGGCTGCCATAAATCTACAGTGGAGATGCAGTTTCTGTGAGTTTTTCAAAGTGAAAGTACAGATTTGGAATATAAAATTCGAGATCTTCTTGGTTTAATATTATTAAATACAAAAATGAATAAGGTTCCCTATACGACTGAATAGCTGAAAATAGCTCTTTCCATACAAGTTGCTTATAAGATTTTTATCATATTTCCGCTGAAAGTATAGATTCAATGACTTAAACGCCAGTGTGATCTTCAGAGTTTGTATAAATCTACGTTTTGGGTTGCTTGAAAATAATTTAAGTTGTTTATTGTGATCAGGGTTTTGGTTTAACATTTAGCGGGTGACATATGGGTTATTCCTAAATATATCACCGATATTTTTTAGCAGTCATAAATAAGTCTTTCAGTCGTATAGGGAATCCCCTGATTGTGAAATGTTCCATTTGAGGTAAGTTTAGACTTAGAAAGATGGGTTAGAAAGATCCAGAAGCCAAATCAATTTGTGTGTTTTCCTTTTTTTAATGAAATTAACAAGCAGTAAAGCTGATGCATTGGCAAGCAGTATATACTTGTGAAAACGGAATTTATGACAGGCTGACTCCACTGTACCCGCCATGCATACATTTACAGGGGCGGCAGTATGCAGTTGTGTTGTATTTGCAGCAACAGCCTGGCTTGGCATGAAAAATTGAATGCAACTGGAGCCGAAAGGATAACGGGAGCTGAGAGGAGAGCGGAAGCTAAAAGGAGAGCGGGAGCCGGAAAACGGGAGCAAGAAGAAGTAGAAGAAGCGGCAGGAGCAGCAGCAGTCAAAGCCAATGTGTCGTGGGGGCAGGGAGAGAGAGAGAGAGAGAGAGAGAGAGAGGTGGGCCAAGCAGTGCAAAGCTTGTTGATATGGCGGCTGCTGGCGCTGCACTATGGGGCCAACGACCATTTTTTGTGGCATTAATTAATAACTTTAAAACGAAACCATTTTTAGTTCTGTTTTTTTGAATCTAGTTTATTATAAACAAGAGAATTTATTTTAAGAAAATTGAAGTGGTCCCGCCATGAATCTATCCCCCCTTAGCCAACTCACTGCTCTCTCTAAGCATAAAACAGGCATCCCTTTCCCTCTACCATTCGTGTGCCAAAGACGTTAGCTCTCAAGTACCAGGCGCGCAGAACGCACAGAAGATCGATGCTCAACCAAAAAATGTTCTCAGGAGCTAATTGGCCGATCTGTCATTTTTGATGAAGATATTTGATATCCCTTTCTATCTCCTATCTCGAGTACTGCTGTCTCTGAGTATACAGCAGCTATCCCCCCTTAGCCAACGAAGTACTCACTGCTCTCTCTGAGCATACAACAGGCATCCCTTTCCCCCACCATCCGCTATGCCGAAGACGCTAGCTGTCTCTGAGTATACAGCAGCTATCCCCCCTTAGCTCACTGCTCCCTCTGATCATACAGCAGCCATCCCTTTCCCCCCACCATTCGCTGTGCAAATGTCGCCAGCTATCCTGCTACTGCTTCTGTTCGCCTGGTATGACAAATGGGAAAGGCGAACAATTTGCCCTGAGATTTCCTAAAATTTTGTCTTTCCGCAGAAAAAACTAATCGGATTTCCGATTTCAAGTACCAGGCGCACAGAACGCACAGAACGCACAGAAGATCGATGCTCAACCAAAAAATGTTCTCAGGAGCTAATTGGCCGATCTGTCATCTTTGGTGAAGACATTTGATATCCCTTTCTATCTCCTATCTCGAGTACTGCTCTCTCTGCGGATACAGCAGCTATCCCCCCCTAACCAACGAAGTACTGCTTTCCCTTAGTATACAGCAGCTATCCCCCCTTAGCCAACGAAGTACTCACTGCTCTCTCTGAGCATACAACAGGCATCCCTTTCCCCCACCATCCGCTATGCCGAAGACGCTGATTTCAAGTACCAGGCGCACAGAACGCACAGCAGATCCACGCTCAACCAAAAAATGTTCTCAGGAGCTAATTGGCCGATCTGTCATCTTTGATGAAGATATTTGATATCCCGTTCTATCTCCCATCTCGAGTACTGCTCTCTCAGCGGATACAGCAGCTATCCCCCCTAACCAACGAAGTACTGCTTTCCCTTAGTATATAGCA
>VNJR01009471.1:0-58567 GCA_008042585.1 Drosophila punjabiensis
GATGAGCTGGGATGAGGGGGAGCAGAAGAAACAGATGGTCGCCGTTCAGGAGTTCCTGGTGCGCCAGATGGGCCTCGGCAGCATCGTCCGCCCGAAGCCCATGGGCAAGGGCCAGCCAAGAAAGAAGTCTACATCGCAGGGCTGCTGCCGGGCAGCAGCTCGCAAGGAAAATCGCCAGGAGGCAAGGAGCTACTCCAAGGCCTCTGCCCCGATTACTGTGGCCAACGACGACAAGCTCTCGACAACCTCCAATCAGAGCGCGAATTTGTCCAATCTCCCCGAGGTCCTTACAACAGGGATCACACACAAGGCGGTAGTTGGCAGTTCCCAGCCTGCCTCCGGTGACCGGTCGGGGTCCATTCCCAAAGACTGCTCCGACAAGAAGCGCGAACTAATCCAGAACCTGTGGCGCAACAAGTTCATGTGCTAAAACAATTATACATCTTAATATTTTCTAAAAGTTCAACTGAGCCTGAGTTACATCCCAAAAAAATAAGTTTCAAGACAATTGGTATTCATTTGCAAACTCATAAATGCAAACTCGTTGTCGCTAGAGCCCAATCCTTGGCTCTAGAAGTGCTAGATGATCTGCACCGGGAGAAAATGTTCGAACCGGGTTGAATAAATCTTTAATGGAACAAACTACTGTCTTAACCATCAACGTACTCAAAATATAGACCAATAAATTTCGAAAAATATTAATATATTTTAGGTACTACCATAAGATAAATCCGCTTCAAGAATTCTAAAAGTGGCCAAACTCAAAGAGAAAGATGAAGTACTTTTTGATTCGTTGCTTTCTCGGGTACTATTATTATTATTATTTTAGGCATAGTTTAAGTATATTATGGAACTTTCCTATTATTAATATGTTACACATGGGTTAAGTATATTTAAGAACTTTCTTCGGAATCCATAAAAAAGAGAGTTTTGCGGTTACCAAAATACAATTGAAATAGATTATTGACAATAAAAAACATACGTCGATACAATCATGCTTGTATCTTTAAAAGTATATGTCGGAGTATGGTAAGATTTTCAGGGTTGTTACTTTAGTACTTGCACATCACAAAGTTAAAATGACGAAAATTTATGTTTTTAAAAATCTCACTTTTCTAGGCAGCATAGAAATACATAAAATCTAAGATTGTAACCACTGTGAGGTATATCAGTTTAAAGCTTCAAACAAAGGCATGTAAAAGTTTCTTTAATGCCAATAATATTTTGTAAATAATATTGGAGTCAGCCAAAAATACTTCCTTGACCTTCGCTTGATCCTAAAAGCAGAAATCTAATACTTAATTGTGTAATTGTGTTAAAATTTAAGATTTTCAAGTAAAAAATTTCCCTTAGGATTCTTTAATTTCATAATGAAATAAAACAAATGCCGTTCGATTTTCCATTTGGTAACAGGCGGCAGTTGCTAACGGTCTTCGATTTTTTCTTTGCGTTACTTTGGCAATTTGGAGTCGCTGGTGTTGTCGTTTGTTTTTAATAAATTAGCTACACTTGAGTGGGAGTGGGGAAACTTCGAGGAATCGGGGGGGTGACCCATTTTGAATTATTGTTATTGGGCTGGGAAATCATTTTTCGTTGTTTGCTACACTTTGAATGTTCTTATCGCTCATATATAGCCTTATTTATTGGCTGATTGGAACGGAAAGTGTGTGCATGAGGGTGGTATTTATATAAACACCATATTTTCCTGCCGCCGCTCGTTAGCGACGCAAATGACCTTTTTATGGCCACATTTTTGAACTGCTGTGAAATTTAATTTAAATTTCAGCTCACCAATATGGTTTTAAGAGTATTCATTTATTATAAAATGAAAGAAATCAGACGATTCTTGGATTTATTATTGATTCATTCATGTTTCTTTTATTGCGAAATTTGTTCTTGTTCTTATTTAAGTGTTATTCATAAAATAAGTTAAATAAGTTGACAGTAACAGTAAGTTGAAGTGCATTTTGTTGACTGTGAGAAGAATCAATTGATTGTCCGTAAGAATAACACATTTTCTTAAAAGAACTTCATTGTTCTTGCACTTCATTTGCCAGCTTGTTGGGAAGTGCTCTCGTTGAGTCACGCGCGAAATTTCGCAGTGGTAAAAATAAAACTATTAAACTAACCCAACGCAGAACACTTTCACTTTCCGCGGAGCTTCCCTCTGAGAGCCCCACTGCGGTCTTTTGGTCTGCATTTTATGCTGATTAGTTGAGTTAACAATTTGCAGCACGCGAAACTATTTCAGGAATTTCAAACTTGAAACATAAATCGCAGTGCCCTGCCAAGGGTCGGTCCTGGCCCTACACTGCGACTGCGACTACGGAGCCGAAGAATTTTAATAAGCTCGGGCCAGCCGTCGAAGGAAGTAAGTAATATGGAAAAATGCAGGCGATGCACACGCGAGCTCATAATAATAAGAATTCCCGCCAACGAGGCGAACGAGGAGGAACGCCTCGGGCATAAGGGTCCCTGCGGTGCGGCCCAAGGCAGTCAAGGACACCTAGCTGGCCACTTAGCAAAAAAAAAAAGCGAAGAAAAACCAGAGTACCACCTTAAATAGCTATGAAATATCAAAAATAAGGAACCCAAAACGTATGACGGAAGCATTGCCATTAAATGCCGAAAATATTGCCAGGCGACAAACGGAAATAACAGGAAAATAGTGTGCCATAAAAATTGCTTTAGTGCTTCCACCGAACAGAGAAAAAGCTATGAAAAAGAAATCTGGGACAACGAAAGATTTAATGTTGTGAGAACTCGAGAAGAATGCAAAAGTCGTGTAAAGCTTTATATTTTTAAGAATACTGTTTCGGCTCATTTGGAACATTTAATAAAGATCTTCAAGTAAACTTACAGACTTGCACTTTTCATTATAGGATGACTTATATTCTTACTTTAAGTATCTTTACATATTTCAAAACCAATCTTTCAACTATATATTTTAGTGCAGTTTTCAAACCCCAGAAAATGTCATTGTGGAAGACGCTATTTCAACATTATCTTATTTTGAAAAATACTTTTGAATTATTTCGGCTGCATTAAGTTTTCTTTATGAACTTATTCTGTACATTTTATAAGGATCTTCAAATAAACTTACAGACTTGCTCTATTCATTGAAAGTTGATTTATATTCTTTACTTTAATTATCTCTTGGTCTTTATATATTTCAAAACACATCTTTCAACTTAAAATTTTGCTATTTATTGCAGTTTTCGAACTCAAGAAAATGCTTATCTTATCTTATTTTAAGGAATAGTTTTGAATTTTTTCGGCCGCATTTGGTTTTCTTTACGAATTCTGTAAATTTTATAAGGATCTTCAAATAAACTTCCACACTTGCTCTATTTATTGAAAGTGGATTTATAATCTTTTCTTTAATTATCTGTTGGACTTTATATATTTTAAGACAAATCCTTCAAATATATATTATAATATTTATTGCATTTTTCAAACCCTAGAAAATGACATTGTGGAAGGCGCTATTTTCATATTTTCAAAAGTGGCGAGATAGTAAGTTTTTACCAAACCATGCATAAAATCATAATATATCTCGGCACACACTCAGCTATCTTGGACCCGGCTGGAGTCGGAGTCGGAATCGGAAGGAGGGCGGCAGGGGAATGGCACTCAGCTGCAAGACATTGGACCAAACGATAAGTGACAAACATGGTAAGGCAAACAAATGTATATTTTATACATATGCCAGGCAGGGGGCGGAAAAGCGGAAAAGCGGGCCAGAGATGCACAACTGTCAGATAAGTGTGGAGAGCATTTTGCAGAGCGTCTTTTGCCCGCAGGTGACATGTTAAACGTCTTGTAAGCATTTGCATTTCCTCGCTCATAAAATAGACGCAATAAGGAGGAAATAGGAAAAGTCTCTCCGCCTCGGCACTACTCGGATGGGGCGGGGAAATTTGCTGTAAAATATATGTGTGGAAATAACTGAACGGCATGACATGGCAGGGGCCAACATCTTTTATCTGCAGTTCATTCATTCTTGTTGGCAGCGACTTCAAAAGGGTTGAGTTGTTGGCTTTGGCTTAAAGCATATTTGATTATGTCACAAAATATCCTGGAGCATCCTACGCCGCTCGGGCCTGTCTCTCTGCCTCTTCGTTTGCTTAGCCAAAGATAAATTTAACAAATATGCAAATAAAACACGCCCCATTCTCCCCTCCTAGCGGCTGGAATAAATGGAAAATTGTTTTCCATAAACTTTTCAAATATGCACAATTTGGCCTCCCTCTTCCGTTTGGATGCGAACAACCTTTCAGAAAGGCTTTAACAATTGCAATTATTTTCTATTTTGAAATTGCTTTTAATGGCGAAGGTAAACAGGCATTCTTCCAAACGAAAATCGCTGCGTTCCCTTCGAGTTCATGAAACGAAGTCTGTAGGCCTGATGGAAATACGAACGAAGCTGGGACAGTAATACTCTTGAGCAGAGGCAGAAAATAAATTTTAAAGATGCAGGCTTGAAACTAAACAAAATCAATAAGAGAAGCTCTTAGGTTTCCCTTTGACAGGAGAGAATAAAATATACATTTTTGAACATTTGTATCCCCATGAACGTAAGAATTTTTAGTCAATCAATAATTCAAAAGTGAAATGATTGTACACCAAAAATGCATAGAAAAACTATACGAGCCACGAGTAAAACATATCACAGCTACAGTTGTGGAGACATTCTCGCAAATATTTGACCAAATTAAACCCTGTCAGCCTCCTTACCAGCTATCCATGGAGCGACTATTGTCAATCCACCAGTCAATCAATCAAACTAAGAAGCCCATTAAGAGCGGCTCATTAAATTATCAAAGCACTTACCCTTTGAGGGGATCTCGGCCAGCGTGGGCGTGGCTGTCATCAGCATGGTAACCGCGGCAGTGACTATCATCATTGTGGCCAGAATCCGTTCCCGTGCCCGTTCCCGGGTCCGTGGGCGTGGGCGTGGGCGAGGCGGCCAGTGCGGCGCGGCCATGGCTCTGGAAGTCCTTTGGCTGGCTTTTCTTCTGCAACGGTTAATGGGGAAATGTTCCACACTCAAATTGCGTTGGCAAAACATTCGAACTTCGGGGGAGGTTAGCTGGCTGGCGAACGATTTCACCTTTAATCACTTAAACGGCGCGTAATCAGCAACAACAGCAACAACAGCAATGGCAATCAACACCAACAGCGATTGAGACGGCGCGTCACGATGATGACGATGACGTGCGGGCCTGCCAGCACTCAGCGCGGAGAGACAGGGACCCAACTTCAGCCCAGATCCGGATCCAGTCCCTCCCACCGGATCTGAGTCCGGATGCCTGGCGAAAGTCAAAGTAGTTGCTGGTGCTGCTGCTGTCGCTGGTGCTGTTTACACGCGTTTTTCGCCCATAGTTTCGCCCAAGACTTCAACATTTGACTTTCCGACGACATTTGTTTGTTTTACTTTTGATTTTATGGCCCCCTCCGCCTGACGACCAAGTTAATTTGCTGTGCGTTAATTTGAGGCCTTTTAAACTCGGCTCAGTTGGATTGAATATCTTCAGACAGCAGGCAGACAGTAATTCGATTTGTCGACGCAAATTCCTTCCAACCCCCACAATTAATTTAACTTGGGTCTTTAAGAAGTTCGGTTCAACGGTGTGAATATTCTAGAGAATTCCTAGCAATGTTTTAAGTTGTCAACTTTAGTGAAATCTATAAACTTTAAGTTATTAAAATTCATACAAGCACCGTAATATTGCAAAATAACTAAAATATATTGAACTCAATATTTATTGTACAAAAAGAGTTGATTAAGTGTAATTAGTTTAATTTATAATGTTGATATAAATATTAATTCATGAACTTTTCAGTTGTATAATTCTACATTCAAGTCCATTTTTAATAGAAGAAATGATAATAAATACATTAAGTTTTAATATGTTATAAAGTGCATATTGAAGAACCAATATGAATATGAACAAATGAAAAATATATAAATTGTTCGTGATTTTGAAACTCCTAGCCAGTAGTAGATATTTATAAGCTTATATTGCATTTAAAATTTTACGTCAACATTTTAAAATTATGTTTTCATAACAGAAAATTTTTAAAATCATAAATTAAATCGCCTAAAAATTAAGATACTTGTGTCAAAAATCTATATAAAAATACAACTAAGATGTAGTGTTATGTTTTTTGTTTTTGCTACCTATTAAGAATCACAATCACAAAGTTAGTTAGGCAAAGCATTTTTTGCTTTCTGCTGATATTTTCGTATTTATATTTTAATTGCAAGTTATAAATGGGTTCTACATTCGTCCCCTCACCTTTATAGATGGTTTAAAGTTTATGATTAAAAAATCTCTTCCGCGAAAAACAACTTGATCCTCAAGGACCTCGAAAACCGCTTAAGTATTCTTTAGGTCTATAAGGACCTTTGCGTGGCCCCGTGAGGGCCGTCCGGATTAACCTAACCCAACCTTACACTTAGGAAATCGCTTATAATTATGTTTCAAACACTTAGCTTCACCAGCTTTAACGATTTAATGACATTCTTGCGAAAAGATCTAAGAAGCTTTTCTGATTAATTGCACCCACTCTCAACAAAAGAATTGCCTCCCTAATCTCGACCTTTGCCCCGTGGAAATGCTCTTTTTTTCGTCAGAGTCTCAATTCGCAATGTCAAGCTGTCAACGCAGTGCCGGTTGGCAAATCAAGTCTGACAAATGAAATGATTACACAAAGTAAACAGCAAACACGTAACATACAAACCACCTGTCAGAAACTTTTGTGCAAAAGGCAAACTCCGCTCCCTCGCCTCTCCCCGAAAGGCGCGCTGTCAGGACATAAGCGGACAGTGCCTGGCAACATTTAGCCAGCGGAAAGCCAGAAAGAAGTTTTATCGAAGAGCACGGGCAAAAACAATATCCCTGCCACACGCAAAAACGGCGGGTTGAGCTGAGCGGAGTTGAGTGGAGAACAACGAAAATGCAATGGCGATGCCAGCCAGCAAAATGGCAATGGCAACACTTCCGTTTCCGCTTCCGACGCTGCGGGCGACTTTCTCGCACAGTTGGCAAAACGTTGAGCAAACTCAAACACAAACTCAAAAGCAACAGCAACAGCAGCGCCAGCAGCAAAGGCAACAGCGACAGAACGACAGTGAAACATAACAAAGCTTGTTAGTGTTGCTCCGCAAAGCGGTCCAACAGTAGCTCTCCCTCCAAGCCCAACTCTTAACCCCTTATTGCCAAACTAACCAGATTATTGTTATAATTTTAATCAGGTCCTCTGACTAAGCTAAGACTTTGTATCTCAGTTTTAGGACCAGTTTCTCCAACTCAAATCTTTTGACACTTGAATGAGTGAATATGACCAAATCACAGGTCCCTCAAAAGCACTCTAAGTCGCTAAATTATAAGCTACACCTAAAACCACCGAAGTTCGCTTTTTAACAAGCTTTTAAAATATTTCAATATCTGTAAAATATTTTAAAAGATCGAGTTTAGGAAAATAAAGACCGCTTAATTTACATTGCACATTAACTAAAATATATTTAATGATCAGTGGATCCAAACCGAACTACACACATCTAGAAATATGAATAACATAATTTGCATAATAATAATAATAATAATTTTTGGATATTAAAAATAGAATTATTGTTGAAACTGAAAAGTCGGACTTTAAAAACGTCCCTATTGGACAAAAAGGGTTAAGATTGCGGCTATCGCTGGGGGGCTGGAATCGGTTTCGGTTTGGGGCTGATGCCACAACACGGAACAATGGCGACGAAACGAACAACGAATTTAAACGCTTTTAATATTAAAGCGTCCGGCATGGAGACACAAAAGCCGAAGGAGCCCAAAGCACAGGCAGCCCACAGAATGCAACACGGCGTGCAGCAGCAGCAACATTTCCAGCGGCATGAGGGGCATGCAAAAAGCAGAAACTGCATGGAAATACCACAGCACAAAAAGGGGAACCTCAAATTTTACAATATAGAACTGTTTTCTACCTCTTACACTATAATACATTACGTGAAATTTCAGATAGGCAAAACGTCAAAGAAAATATTCATGTATACTCTAAACTTATTGAAGTTAAAAATTAGGAAACTTACAGCATATCAAATTGGCAGTGTGCAAAGTCTAACGTTTATGTAGATAACTTTTTGTTAGTTTTAATTTTATTAAATCGGCTTAAGAATTTTAATTATTAGTTTAATTAGAAGAAATTATCTGATTGAAGGACAAGGCTTATATTACATTTCTTTAAGAGATACATTTTCCTACTTACATATGTATCATTAATTGTTACCAACAATTTTGTATTTATTCTGGGAAAAGAGTCGTAGAAGATAATTGTAGTTTAGTATCAGGTTTTGACTTCTTATACTCTTCACAAAAAAAATGTTACTACAATGCAGTGTACATTAGACTTATTTAAACTTCTTGTGTCAAAGTCTGTTCTTATTTCTGGACTAAGTTTTGCTTCTTGATTTTCTTTTAATACAGAAAATAAAATGTTAGCCACTTTTCCATAATGTCCATAATGCTTGGCATACCCTCTACGCTTTGCCAGATTCTTTCGCGAGGCGAAATAACCAGCCCGACGCCTCGAGGCAGGAGCTGTGCAACAACCAACAACCGCTGAACCCATCCCGGCCGGGAGTGCATTTTTTGCAGAGCCTTAGACTGGGCGGCCGGTTGGCCTCTTCGTGACGAAAATGTTTCGCTTAACTGGATTTTCAAATATTTATTGCAGCAAATTATTTTGCTGGTTACACGGTGGCCCTTTGTTTGTGTCTCAGCATTGGCATTGCCCTCCTGCAACCGCTCCCCTCGGCCGCTATTCGTAAGCGGTTTTTATGGCCATTTAGTTCGTTGAATTCCAGTAAAAGGATTTTGTGTTGGAATTTTTGCGGTTGTTTGCACAATTGCAAACAAATTAGGGTATTACAGTCGCATTCAATTTGTTTCGAGTGTAAAACCCATAAATTGTTGTTAAGTTGCACTTTTTTGTCTAGTGCTAATTTTATCTTTTAAAAATAACACTTATTAGACTGGAAAAAACAAAAGTAACGATCTTCAACTCTACAAATTTCTGATATATTTTGAAACAAAAGCCAAGGATTTGTACCCTAATTTCAGGTCTAACATTTTGCGGTTACCAAAATGTCATAATTTTGTTTTATTATTAAAACAATGTATTTTTTTGCGAAATTTGGACAGGTCAATAACAAAAAATATAACATTTTAGGTATAGTCATTTTTCTTATTAACTGTCAGCGGTTGTAGTCTTTTTCGACTTATTGTAAGCTGATTTTCTATATTTCTAGTAGTTGGCGAGCAAATACTCTGAAATGCTTAAATTCACTACGTTCATAGCCGCCCACATTTTCATCAGAATGAACTAAATATCACTTCTCCTTAATTTTTTTATAATTTATTTTAAGAATCACCTTGAATAAGGAATATTTCAGAAATATAACTCCTCCTGATGAGTGTAGTCAAAGTTGCAAAAGTTTCCATACGCAAAACAGCTCGGTAAAAAATTTGTTTACAAAATATATTTTAAAGTTTTATGTTTGTACATTTACTGGTTCAAAAATGCGCGATAATATTTTATGGGTCCCAAACAAAATTGTTCTTATCAAATTAAGAATTAAAGAGTTTGCAAAAAAAGTATTTAAAAACATACATATAAGTGAAACATTTTATAACGAATGCAAAATGTTTTATTCTTCCCTTGCTGATATTTTTATAATGTTAGCCAGAAGTTTACAATAAAAATGACATTTTAACGACAATATAAATATTGTAAAAGTTTAAATATTAAAGTAAAAGAAAACAGTATTTCTGCACTAGTCTGAGCAGACACAGTAATAAACATAAAAATATTTCCTTTAAAAAAATATTTGTGTTCTAATCAGCATTACAAGTTTAGCCGACCTAGAAATAATTTCGTTTATCCATATATATTTATATGGGCGTTTTTTCAGGATGGCGAACGCTACACGGTGAAAAAGTGGAACAAAATAAAATTAAAATTAACTTTTTCTGATTTTTTTTTACGATTTTTGCATTTTAATATTTTTATTTCTCTTCTTTTACAAAGTTTTTAGGACTGGTCGTTTAAAAAATAATTCTAAAAAACACCTTATCGTGAACGCAACAAAAAGTAAAAGCCCGACTTGACGTTAGATGGAAAATTGTAAAAATTTGCGAAGTTTGGCGGGTAAATCAAAAGATCAAATTTAAAAAATAAATAAATAAATAAATTAAAAAAAAATGTAGTTTTCCATATACAAAAGTTATATTTAATAAAAACTATTATTTTATTTATTACAGAAGCTTATTTTAAATTTATACATCGCGAACGCTACAACAATTTCATCATACTTTTAATGGAGCGTTTACTATTAAATAAATTAAAAGAGCATTTATCCAAATTATTTAGACTCTGCATTCTTCTAATGATGCTAGAAAATAAAAGTCAAACCCATTTTCCATCAAATAATCGAGAATAGCGTTTTTGCGAATATGCATTCGAATATTTCGAAATTTGTTTTGAAATATGCTAAAGCTCTTCAAATTTGATCAATTCGAACCCTTCTTGATGCAACAATGTAGAAAAAATCATTATAGAAAACTTTTAAGATTTTGGCCGCGGTAGATCTTTTCCGGTATACATATATATATATATATATATATAAGAGGAAGACAGTCTGCGGAAGGAACTAGCACGGCCAAAAATTCGTATGTTCTATGATATGATCAAGATCAAGAGATATTCCATCTTGACAATGCTAGTCTCGTCTCTTTATCTGAGCTTAACATATAGCTTCGAAATGGTATTCAGATCACAAACAAATGTCGCCCGAGGAATGGTCAAGCTGATGGGACAGGCGAAATTGATTTACGACAAAATAGTTGGTAATTACTTCAAATTAAACACGCAAGTGCAGATGCGATTTCGACAGCAATGCAAATGTGGTGACCGAAGTTGCCGGTTCTCGGCCGGAGAATCGCACTAAAACTTTCACTCGCTCACAACTTTGGCGAGGGCTGGCAAAATCCGGCAAATGACAGCGACAGGACCAACGACAACGGCAAGGACTGCGACAACACACCGAGCAACATTTCGTGGGCACACTCGCGCTGTCTCGCACTTCGCAGTTTGCAGTTCGCAATTTTCAGTTCGGAGTTCGCTAAACGCACGTTAGATAGTTCCGTGGCGACCCTCGTTGGGCGCAAGCCGTCCGTTCAGTTGAAAGCCCGAGATACAACTGAGCGGACGGGCGACCTTCATTGGTGGAAAATCCTTAGCCATGGCCCAAACGACGCTGCCACTTCGTGTCGTTTCGAGGCTTCGGCTTTCGGTTGCCAGTCGGCTTTTCGAAATTCGAAACTCAGCGGTGGAGAGAGTGAGTTCCTCGGCATCGAAGAGAATGCTACACTGGAAGCCCCTTTGGAGGGTTCATTGTGTCCTGCCGATGCTTTGCTCTTAAGCGCGGATGATTATTCACCCATTAAGGATTGCAGAGGAACTTTCCCACTAAATGGTTTACTATTCTTGAAAGCTTTTGAAATAAATATTTTAATGTTAAATACGATTTGCTTTTGATTATATTTTGTAACTAAGACCACAGTAGCGGGAAACTGTTAATTATTCTGAAAACAAAGTTTAAAATAAATTAAAATGATTGGGATAACAGCTGAGAGAGTTTTTAAGTTTTAACCAAATTTAACCCCACCGAACTAATACAACTAACAGCAAGGACAAGAGCATAAAGTTCCTCAGTGCAGACCTTTCACAACCAAATTAACACGCACACTCAAAAGGAACAACTACATAAATTGGCTTATCTGTTGAAACACACTGAACTGCCATTGTCCACCCTTGAACTCCTGCCCCCGAGTGAATGTCAAAAGCAGCTAGCCAACAACTGGAAACTGGCAACAAGCGACTGCTTGCCACAATAAAAAATATTCCACATACGCAGCGTTGCCTGCTGGTATCATTTAGATAAACATAACTCGGAACTTAAAACCAAACAGCTGACCAGAGAATAGCTAACCGCACTCTCAACTAAATAGAAAATGCAGAGGCGAGCAGTTCTGGCCATGAATAAAATAATCAACACTGGGAACTCCATAAAACCAGGGGGGGAAATAAAGTTATATGCGTCACAGTCCCCAAGTCCGAAATTCTTTAACGTGACCAACTTTTTATCAGAGGCCAGCACGAATTCCGCTGGCCCTACGATACATTATAAAAGTAGCGTCGGGGGTCACGGGTATTGGTCACGGGGAAAGGACCCAACTGGGATAATCCGGCGATGACCTGCAAAGTAGACAGAAAGGCGCATCAGTCAACCTCAACGAGTTTTCATAAATATAGCCAAGAGACACACAACACAAAGCTCTGTTAGCAAAACAAAGCCATTGCTACATTTGGGATTGGTCTAATTTTTTTAAGTTGGAGGAGTTAGACTTTAAAAAATAATAGGATTATTAATAATTTATTCATACCTTATATTAAATATAATATAATATATATATAAACTAAACACAGTAATGTCGACTTTCATATCCATATTATTTCAACTATTTTACAAGGGTATACAAATATTTTCGGTATATAAATTTTTGTATTCTTTTTCACAATAATCAAATACGATCTTTAGGGTTTTTTGTAAAACAGCAATTGTCTTAAGACGAGATATCCAATTTTTTAGTTGCGTCACTTTTATCATACCCACATTTTATAAACTAAAATATTGTGGCTTTAAAGGGGTATTTATTTTCAAAAAAAAAGAGACTAATTTAACTCAAATCTAGACAAAGCTCTGGAAAGTGAGTAAATGTCTTTTAAAGCAGGGATATACCCCTGCAATCCACTGCAGCCCAATTTCCCAGCTAGCCAGTTATAGCCCCTTTGGGATAAGCATTTAGCTGAAATCCGAGAGCGTTTGCTGCGTTCTGCTGGTGTCATGCGAGAAACGACACCCAAAAGTGTGGGTATTAAGCGGGAGCATTCGATTTTTTGCTCCCGATGCAATTCGAGTAAATTGCAGCACCAAAAGATGGTGAGCGGGAGAGAGGGACTCAGGCCCTTACCCAAAAACACTCCAGATGGCATTATGGGACCATCTAGTGGCAATTGATTCATGTGGGCGACTGAGTGGGCGTGGCATGCTGATACTTACAACGCATTAGCAACAATCAGGCAAGAAAAAGACAAGCTGATTGCATTTGAAGCGCAAATTGCAGTCGACATTTGAAGAGGTTGGCAAATATACGCAAACAGCAAACATTTTCAGAAGTTCCAAATATTAAGGATATTTTTAATTTTTAATAAATACTTCCAAGACAAGACTTGAAATTATTATATTACTATTGTTTTACTCCTATTAGTAGAAATATAAGCGTTTTCAAAAATCAATGTTAAGTAACTTATAATAACGTTCGAACTTTTTCTGAGATATCAGCTTGTCTCTTGGCGCTTGGGAAAATTATGGCTTTTTGGAACAAATAAATTGTATACCTGTATGCTGGGGAAATTCTCAAACTCCCATAAAATAAATATTTTCAGACATTCAGCCTGAACGTTAATCAAATTAATGTGTTCTCAATAAATGACATTACATTTTTATTACATTCTCACCCGCAAAGCATTTGAAATTGATGGTCATGGTTGTGGTCAATGGCCGTGTACGTAAAAATGGTCTAACATTCGGATACGACATTTAGTTTTAAACTCAGGATATTTTCAATATTTATATTTTATTTATTAAAAATAACAATAATGCAGATAAATATTTGTAATTAATTTTAGACATATTTGTTATATATTTTAGAATGGGGTTTCTAAGTCCAACTTAAGTGTAATGTAATTTGAATGTAGGCCATTGTTGGATAATTGTTGCGCTTCAGATCTAAATATATATTGCTTTTATTACATATAGAGTATATATATTTTCAGATACATGTACATATAAGTATACCAAATCATATACCTTTCATTTCCATGTTATCACCACGTTTTTCGACCCAAGTTACCGCTGTTCCTAAACAGCTCCCTGCGAACCGATCACACAGCCTTATTGAAACCTTTGGCAATCTACCCTAATCAAAGCTCCTAAATATTGCCACACAACGGCGAATCAATACGGCAGGAAACGGCGGCCACGACAAAAAAAGAGCCCACCTAATGGCCTTTGGTGGCGCTTTTCTGGGCTGCAACCGGCGAGTTACGTCCGCCGTTTCCGTATGGTTTTCACAACTCAACGCGCCGACTTCCTTGCTTTGCCTTCGCGGCTCTCGGAGGTCCACGGTTACGGTCTACACTGTGGGTTAAAACGGTCAGTACAGCTTCCAGTGGGTTTTCAATTTTATCACCGCCAATTTACTGCTATGCTGTGTGTGCTTCTGCTCCTCTCTATACCAGGCCATTTAAAGTCACACGGGTATATCTAGCTTGTGCAATCAAAGAGTCAATGATTTTAACCCACTGACAGTCAGGTTTACATATAGATTCGTTTAAATGCACTAAATAGTGGCCTAGATTTCTGTAGAATTTCTTACAAACAGTATGTAGGTATTTTATAGTCCGGACACTTTTTTTCTCTGGCTCATATTTTAGTCGCATTTTTTATTGTGTTGGTTCTGTGAATTGCGTGATCAGTATTGGTCTTTCAGCTTCGATACTGGGTCTGTAGGCTAGGCCAATATACTGCTGTAAATTGAATTCGCACATGGAGAAAGGGATTGGAAACACGTCAGACTCCGAAATTATTGATTCAATCCTATCAGCAGCCAAAGTCCATTACTCCAAAGAATATTATGAGCAATTTTTACATTTACGTATATATAACCAATAGTGCTGAAAATTAGAGACATGGTGTTAATGTAATATGCCGACGACTCAACATATCAATGTTTGTAGCACTCTTTCGGTCACATCAACCGAAATAAATCAGATGCTTACAACAGATAATGCTATCTTAAATTTAAAATATATCACACAGCGAATGAATAACAGAGTGCTGTTAAGTTAGGAATGTGCTGTTGAACGCAGCACTCAAAACGATTTATATTAAAACCAGTGGTTTTTTCGTCAGTTTGTTCTCCGAAATAACGGTTTAAATATACTAAAGTGGTAGGAGTCGCCTTTAAATTTAACTGTCACATTTACATAATACACAAATTTTTTTAGCCGAGACTTTATCAGACCGACAAATTTTGACAGTGAGATTGGAATAATAATTTCGTGGAATAATAAAGTCAGTGCTAAGAGCAACTTATTCTTAAGAGCTAACAGTAATTCGAATCGGTGCTAGCGCTTTTCAGCACGATTCAATTCTTTTCTATTCTATTCTAATTTGTCTATTTCCGATTGGCATTACGAAGAATTTTTGCATGAGTAACATTATTTACTTGCCCATATTACTATTAGCAACCGTTAGCGATGTCCCACTGTCCCGCAGAGTCAACCGATGCTTAAATTAAACTCCGGAGTCGGGCTCCACCAACTGCATGCGTACCTGGGCGTTGGTGTTGGTGTTGGTGTTGGTGTGCGAGCGTGCATATGCACCATTATCGATACAGAAGGACATTATCGGCACACATGCACCGCCAGACAGGACGGAGGGGAGCACGGACATGCATAAAACATGTTTTGGTCGGTTGGCTGCAAATTGAATCAATAATATCCAATCATGGGTTAACAATGCGAATTGATTTCTAGGAGCCATGCAGGAGCCCCAGCCCCAGCCTCAGCCTCAGCCCCATCCTAGCCCAGCCCCAGTTGCAACGCCTTTGCAGTGGCTCGGCACTTTCTGGAGCCTTCAGGAAGAGCGGCGCCTGCACATATGCAAACATGACAGCCCCGCACAGGAGATAACGCCAAGAGTGGGAGCATCTGTGAGCTCTCGGCTTTCTTCCCTCAAGGAAGGACTGCTGCCATGTAAATATTAATTAAGTTTCGGCTTTTGTTGCATTAAGCTTTGGTTTTTGCAGCAGACACAGCAGCCAGGTCAGGGCTCCCAGGTACGAGCATCTATCATTGCATTAGGTGTGGTATTAGGTGGTTAGTTAGTTGGTCCTTTGTCTATCGACTTGGCCTAATCAACTTAGCCGTGCCTGCTCTTTGTGTTTACTATGCCGTTTAATTAGTTCAAAGAGTCGTGTTTGATTTGACACTAATTTGGTGTCTATTTTGTTGAATTCTTGTGTACATTCAATGGACAATATTTGCGCAGACACAAGCCGCTTTCGGCCAGAGTACACGCCTCTCGCAGGTCATTAATTTTCCTTTGATCTAAGATCCCCCTTTCAATTGCATACTGGCAATGGTAATAGCCCCAAAAATGTATCACACTTGGGAAATTAAATTTTGTACAATTTGTAAAAGTTTGGTAAATGGTGTCGCCAACTGCCACGAACCGAGTGCAAGCAAACTTTTACCATTTCCATTACAAGTTTTACCCAATGTGGAGGCGTTGGCAAGGCACCCGCCCGACCAGCAACCTCCACTCCGGCTTATGCGTTTATTTAATTTCACGAGCTCCCTGCCATACGACAGACTCCGCGCTGAGCTCTTATAATTTCCGCGTAATTGCCGCGTAATTGCTGGAGGGAAAAACTGTCAATTCTAGCTCAGACTGGCTAAAACGGCGGTCTACTTTTCATTCAAAACACAGAACTGAATCTAATAAGCTGCACTTAAATTAGTTCAGTCGTTTTAATGTACCATCAAGTGTGAGAAGGATATTTGTGCACTGGCAGGGATCTCCACATGTTAATTTATTCGTGTAGGTGTCGCTGACTTCGAGGGCTTAAATAGGCCATTTTCGTTGCCATTTCGTTTGAATGGGGACCACAGTGCATAAATATTTTCAAATATTGCGATTGACTTTGTTTTCATTCATCAATAAATAAAGACCCTATATAAGCAATATTTATTGGTCTTTCGTATCATTTTATATTCGATACATATGTTAATATTAAGCTAATTCATTTATTTGATGTTTATTCTCGAAAATGTGATAATATGCGGCAGCAGCATTGGACTTTTAGAATCCTGCCAAACTATACTGTTAACAGAATTATTACTGTTAACAGAATTTCAAAGCAACAACTCAAAGAACAAAGTTTTCACAGTTTCTGTAGGTAAGCTTCAAACTAGCCTTAAACAAACAAAAATGATCTATGCATGGGCAACGTTAAAGAGTGGGGGTAATGGTTTCAAAGCCAACGATTTACGCCTAAATTTAATAAAGAAATTTGTATAATATAGAACATTTTGCTCAGCGATATAATTAATTCAGTTTTGTTTGTTTACGATTTATTCTTACTGATCAGTTCCTGAAGGGCTCACAAAAAACAATGTGAATCTAAGACACTAAAAGCAACTTTGGGTTATTCCCAGGATGAAGCTGGCAAACGCGGTGCTATCGCTGAAGTGTATGTTACCAAACTAAATTTTGACCCGGGAGATACTAGTGTGGCTCAGACAACCTCGCTGTCCGGCTGCGGATCTTGCTGCACTTCCTCGACGCCGTCAACGAAGATCATGACCAGACCAAGGACGGGGCGCAGATTTTCCGGCATGTGGGTGTTGTCGCCGCTTAGCACCACCACACACTGCTTTCCCGTAGCCAGCGAGGGCAACAAATGAGTCACATAGAGCGGAAGGCGTTGGTAGTTCTCGCGGCGGACGTCCAAGTTCATCAGGCCGTCGGGCCAGTGGTCCTCGTGGCAGCGGTCCACCATCACGTTGACCAGGTTCATCGGGCAGCCGCAGGCGCACAGGCACTCGCGCACTGTCACGTGCATGGGAGTGTCCGGCGTGGAGATCAGGCTGCCCCAGGTGCGGACGGTGGCCAACGGCAGTCCGTTGCCCCACTGCATCAAGGAGTAGCGATCCAGTTGCTCGCCGATGTTGCGCAGCATCGGGTTTGAGGAACGCAGGGCCGTGACGTAATACTGCAGCAGCTCCAACTCCCTGCGCTGAGTCACAATGCGCAGCTCCAGGCTTCCCTGCGCCTTCTTCAGATCAACAATCTCGCTCTGCTGCCTCTTTACCAGTTCCCTGAGCTCCAAGATGCAGTTATGCGAGGCTAGTTCGTCCTTGGGGACCTTTAATGGGGCAAGTACAAAATTTAGTATATAAAGAAATCAGAGACCAGTATAAAATGTAATCAAAAAAAGAAAGTACAAATATCCTTAAAGAGATGCGAGAATAGAGCCGTAGTGTCGCAACATCATTTGGATTTTAATTTAATGCACAGAGGGTTGCATACCGGGTATTTCACAGTGAATAAAATTTAAACATTTGGTCAAAACGAGAAAGGGATTTGACTGAGAATGAATCGAACTATTGTATTACAAGCAGAAACTATTTAATGCACTCCTTTAAACTCATAACGACCCTCGAAGCCGGAAGGAGAATGGTCAAAGCCATTTACATGTTCTGAAAAGAATTCATCGGTTTAGAACAATTTCTATACTTAAATATAGGTGCATAGAGTTCATATTGTATAGGTATGCACTCAAAACTAGATACTTTAGATGTTTTTATGTTCGGCAAATGACTAAGCTGTGGCAAGGTGCTACTAGAAGTAGAAGACAATAATCGCTAAATCTCTTCTCTTAATTTGGATAATAGTTAATATTAAATACATTCTAAATATGTTGCAATATAGTTCTAGTTCTTAATATGATCAAGCTGACACGAATACCAAATAATAAATTATTATTATTAATATGCTCTTATCTGTTGGCCGCGTTTTTGAAAAATGTGTATATTAATGATAATCATATATATTTCATTTTGTTTGCACATAATTTCATCAATGTAAAAGTCTTATTCCTTTCTGGAGCAATATGTACGCTTATTCATAAAATAAATAATAAAATAAGGGTTTACCTTCATACCACAGCCGTTGCTACACTCTACGGCCACCTTTGGATTGTACTCGCAGCTGGCCACGTGGAACCGGTAGTCCTCTAGGCGCAAGTGTAGGAGGCAGCCGCTGTCCGCGAAGCTGCACGTAATCCTCAACCGGGAAAGCATGTTGCGCATCAGGCGGGAGGCGGGCACCAGGTGGCCTCGCACCAGGTCAGAGCGGTCCACGGGGCAGATCTGCTTCTCCAGCATCCACTTCTCAATGCAGGCCCGGCAGAAGGCATGCTCGCAGCCGGAGGACTGCACTGGGTCCTCCAGGACGTCGCCGCAGATCGGACAGAATAGCTCCTCGTCCACGATGCCCACAATACTGTTGAGATCAAAGCCCATGATGGAACCCGAGGGTCTGACTCGATTTGGATGTCTTTGATGGTTCGTTGCTGTTCATTAATTTCGTGACCACTTGGCACAGGCTAACAAATATATTCCAAAGCTCTATATTTTTATAATTTTCCGATCGAAATGTAAGGCACACGTCAGAGTTAGGGGGATATATATATGTATGTTCTCTGGTGACATCTGGCTATTCGCCAACTGTCCTACTGGTTGGAATCTAAGTCTAAATACTGAGGTAAAATGTTCCTGTGCAATCTGGTTATAATTCTTATTATTCCTACAATAAAAAAAGGCAAAACTAATAGTGATATAAAATCGTACTGTATTACTCTTATTTTGTTTTATTGGTGTTTGGTTATGGTAAGCTTACATGTTACAAAATAATGAAGATATATAAATTTTAACATTATTTTTCATTTTGTTCATTTGGAAGGTTTATTTTATAGTTGTCCAAATGAATTATTATTACAAGAACTGACCAGACATCTGATAATATGAGTATAAACAACATAGAAATAATTTTTTTGTTTTAATATCCAAATATCATAAAAGTTTTAATATTTGTTTGCTATTTTTAAAGAAGTACATGAATGGTTCAGTAAACTATATCAGTTCTTTGTACTTCCTAAAGTATATACAAAAAATCTTCTAAGGCAGCGAACTATAAACAGATCTAAGGGAACAAAGTACTCCTATAACACTGTTCACCTTCCACTTTGGGTGTCACCTTGGCAGAAGGGTGAAATTTCCTTTACTTAGTTTCCAGCTTATTCGAAAAATACGGAGCTTAGTACTCATCTGCTATGCAAACAGTTTTCATAGCGCCATCTACGATTTAGGACACTTCCATTTCAATTCAAGCGCAACTGAAACCAACTAAACAACAAACAGAGGACAGAAAACAGAAAACCGGGAGCTATTCATCCTGGGAGGAGAGGCGGCAAGGCGGGAAAACGCTTTCTTGAGGCACTTGCATATAGTGCGGTCGTAAAACCCTTTGCATATTTATAGTCCCAACTGCTGCGGAAGTTATGCAAATTGGAAAACTTACGGCACGACAACCCGGACCCGGACCCCAACCCGAGCCCGAGTCCGAACCCAACCTTGAGCGCCCACGTACAAGTTCGGCTGGTCAAAACGAATTCCAGAGCTGAATTTTATTTATAAAGTGAAATTTTAACAAATTAACAGCAAGTGCTGGGACATGGGCAAACAAATAAACTTTCCATCTTCGGCTTGACAATGGCCGAATTTCGAACAAACACTCGTCCGAGGACACACAGGCATGATTGTGACAACATACGGCCATGTCAAAATATTTACACTATATCAACTGCTCTATGCAAGCCAAGCCGATGCCGATGCCGATGCCCGCCCACAATAAACACAAGGAGGCGGTCGGCGCAGGACAATGTGTGACTGGAAATTTGGTTTTAAATTTCATTTGGCTTCGCCATCCGCTAGGATATTAAATTTAATGTTTTCTCTCGGAGTGACATTAGCCTGTGTCCGTACTCTGAATTTAGTGCGACAACTGTACTGCAGCAGTCCTTTTCAGAACTTTTCCTCGGACTGCAGTCCGAATCTCCTGCTTGCTTATCTCCAAATGCAACTGTCAGCCGGAGCTGGCAGCTCGTCCTGCCGCACATTCCCCCAACAGGTCATGTTTCTTTTCAGAATTATTGCGTTCGGTGATGGAACGAATAAATCATAATTGGAAGAGGCCTGTGTTTCCTGTCAGGTGGCAAGAGCACTTTCAGTAAATTCCATTTCAGCCAATAGGATTGGACTCGGACTAGGTCCGTTTATCTATCTTTAATAATAATATTTCTTATTTCCAAACTGATGGAGCGCACAGAAAATAATCAACAATTTTCATTTGACTTGGCTTCGATTCCGATAAAAAGCCCGCACACAACCAAACCACAGATCGAGCCACTCAAGCAGGCTAATTTAATAAGTTAAACATCGCACAGACAGAGGTCAGCAAACGCACAGATACACAGCTTGCCACAGCAACGTTTTTCCAATTGAACTGACGGCTTTTAATGAAAATCAACACTTCCGTTTCGGTGAGAGCCAAAGCACATATATCTTACGGATACCAGCCCAGATGCATGCATATTTAGATACAACTAATAAGAGTGGCTACGTGTAAATATGCCTTACGTGAGTGCCTCGGCGTTGGTATGTAACGAGCTACAAATGCTTGCCACAGAATCTATATTTGCATTTATATTTGCTGTTGTATCAGAAGGACGTGCCAGCCACATTTGCTTACGGTCGCCAGCTTCTCTGCCTTCTATTCTCAGTTAGCGGATAATAACTGGTAAGGCGGAGGGCTTGGCTTAACCTTGTCAATTGATTGTGACTCAGATTTCATTGTTGTTTAATCTTTGAATTTAAAATGAAATTATAAACTGTGGACTACTCTAATTGTTTGCAGATCGTAATGAGAACAATGGCAAAAATCAATAACTTTAAAGGATAAGAATTTATTTGAATTATCTTAGATATCACTACCTTTTTATTTTAATTATATTTTATGATTTATATTATATTATATTATATTATATGATTTTAATTATATTGTACAGAGCACGTCTATTTCGCATTGTGACAACATTTTGTTGTTCCACCATTACGATCCATTTCCTAGAGCAACAAGCAAATTGTCATTCTCGAGCGGAGCGTTCTCCTGCAGAAAGATACAAAAAATTACCATGAATTACTGTAATTCTGCTTGTGCTGCCACTGGAACGTTGCTGCTGGCCATAAGCCATGCCATTACATGGAAATGGGACATGTCGCAGGACATCGTCACCGGAGAGCGAGAGCGGAACCGGCCGGGACGAGTGTGTTGCTGGTCCAGAGTTGTCCTGTCCGATCTCTCGTCCTGCGTCCTGCGTCCTGCGAGGGTCAAGCGGTCACGTTCGCATTGTATGACCGGAACGTGCAATTTTTTCGAAGGAGCGAGGGGCCTCGGAAGGGGAACGCAATAAGCACAAGTTTTATGCAATAAAATTAGCCAACACTCACACACGAGCAGGACACGCAGGATGCTTCAGTGGCTGATAAGATAATTTTATTTGGATGTTATTGCATAAAGTCATGTGAGCAACGGAAATGAGTTGAACTAAAGTAAAGCGACTACGTGTCCCTCCTTCGGGACCTCACAGTCCGCACTCGGATGCAGGAAACGGGGCTTGGGGCAAGGAATTGATTGTAATAAGATAATTGACTGGCTTACAAATCGTTGAACTTTAGGAAGGGAATGAATCAAATTTAATTAGTGGCTAATCTGAAGGGTGAAATATATTAATTTCTCGGAATCTTATTTAGTTATTGGGTAGTTTTTATAATAAAATATAGTCAAAATAAAACTCAATTCCTTTCTTATCTTTTTAAAGTCGTAAGTCATAATATCCAAGTTTGCGTGTTCCTATGTTCTGATTTAAGATTAAACAGATTAGTAATGGATATAATACGAAATATACTTTACAAATAAGTGCAAATACCAATACATATTAAAGGCCAGTCACGAAATGAAACGCTTTATACTTTACACTGTGTCAGTTCGTTTCATAAGCAAGGGCATCAACAATTTTCTTTTGAAATGACCTGCTGACCCGCAACCTCAGCCACCTTTTATGGCCATCGTCATCATCATATTTGAGTGGCGCACAAATTAAGCAAAAAGGCCTACCACGGCCGTGGACTTAGCTATAGCTTCATTGTTCGCTCAAGCGGTACTAAATCGCCTCTACGAGCCTGCCAATGGCAATGGCCTTTTTGGGTCGAAGGAGAACAGTCGAACTTTTGTTACTCTTTACAAACAAATGTTATGCATAATACTATTGAACCTATAGTTAGCAATGCAATCAATCTTTAATAAAAACCTCTTGATTAAGAACAAAAAAACTAGAGCTTAAATGTCAAGTATTATCAGAAAAGAATACTTTACTTTTAAGAGTTAAACTCCGAAAGAGAATCCGTGCTTCGCTTTGGATATTCGCAGCATAGAGCTTCAAAAATGTTTGCCGTGAACGTTTGCTGGAATTTAACAACTGACCGCACACACAAAAATATTTTTGCCACACCCGAGGCGACAACAAACCCAGAACGATGGATCCACCGACCACAAAACATGGCGGGGAGAGGCAGGAGCCGGAACAGCCGGCGAGGGAAAGGCCTCAAGTGCCGCAAGAGCACTTAATACTAATTAGCTTTGCGCCTACGCCGTGACCTACGACCTGCCCGGCGAGCGGCATTTCCGGATTGGGAGCAGAGCGTCCGGGGAGGCAGGGAGTGAGGGACATTGGCAATCTGTGCCGCGCTTAAGTGGCCGCAACACGCAGGAACACGGAAAGCGCGGGGCTGGGGCGGGTTTCCAGCTCGGGGGCGTCATTTTTATGAGCTAATTAAGTTGTTAGACTTGATGAAAAACTCATTTCGTCGCAGGTCCATATCTAATTTGCATTAATTACGAGCTGGCGACAACAGCACAATAAGTGACGAACAAATGATTTGGGCAATCTCTTCCCTGACTTTTGGCTTTGCTTTCAAGCCACAAAAGTCAAGCGAGCAAACTTTCCCCTTTCTGGCCACTTAATAAGCATCATCATGGCCACAACTACATAATTGGCAGGCAATTTGCATTTATTGGGAACTGGCAAAAATAAATAATGAGAATTGAAACGGACAACTTTCTGCTCGGAATCTTGCATTGGACTCTGGATGCAGTTCTTGCAACACTTTGAGTCCTGCTCCGAATGTCGTTTGTCTCGCCCTGCCAAGTTCAAATTTGCACATAGTTTACAATTTCTTTGGCAACTTAGCCGGCTGCAGCAATTGAAATTGGAGTACACAACTTTTTAATGGCCAACGGCTCGAAGGACTTGCTTAGGACGCTCCCCAATTGGCTGCCTTGCAAACTTTTTGAATAATCAACGAACGGCTTAGCGCTTCTTGAACGACATTTTGGTCAAGGTCACGCGGTGGCTTTATTTCGGATTTAATAAATCAGATATCATCGATATAATATTCGTAAGTCGAATCAAGTTTAGGAGCTTTAACGACACTTTAATTATCCAAGGCTATCAGTCACTTAAAGCACTGCCAAATGACGTTTGAAATCTTTTTAATGGACTTGTAGGCCTCGGCGGTCAGTCTATTAAAGTACAAATCAAACTTCATGTTCCTAAGCCCAAATATCAGCGAGTTTACGGGAAAAACAACATCAAATCCGACCGAATTAAGTGCTCCCCGGGGTCCAATCAGCAGCAGGTCCTCGGCAACTGTTGGACATTTTGATGTATAGCCGTCAAAATTGCTGCCCGCTCCCAGCCTACGCAGCCAGTCATCACAATAAATGCCAATTTATTTCTGCTCTTTTTTTGCTGCCAACTTCCAGTCCAATCGAAGCGCGTCTGAAGAGCCTCGGCAGGCAAATCGAACAATGATTAATCATTGGTTGAACGACATAATTATTTTGCCAGCACGCTGGGCGATCGACTCAGAGCGACTCTGAGCTGAGCGGTGGCTGTTAATAAAATCGTTGACAGAAAAGAATTTCTCCCGGCCATAATGACTGTGTAATGAATATGTTGGGCGCCAGCAAAAAGTTTCTGGCCAACTGGCAAACTTTTGAGGGGCCGAACAAAAGTGTTACCTTATTGGGCTGCTTGGCGCGGACCCGGACCCGGACCCGGACCCCGGCTCTGGTGTCGCTGTCGTGATAAATTATGTTAATAACGTCGAGTGGGCAACTTGGCAGAAAGTTGAGAACTGCGAAAGTTTCCTCGCTCATCCTCATCCTTGTCAGGAATCAGACCACGTTCCAGAGCCGCACTTATTATGCCGCTGCCCCGTTCGACCGTTTTTCGACCACAATATTGTGTGCATATCATATTGAGTGGGTCGCCCTAAGTAGTTGGCCGCCCAGCTCCGCAGCTCACAGCTCGCAGACTCGCATACTTTATTAATTCACTTAGCAAAGTGTAATCCTATCACGTCAATAAGATTATGGTTTTCAGAATCTTTAATATTTTCTCCTGCCAGCAGTCCGCACTTGTTGTTGCTGTTTATGGAAATCACAACCCTCGACTTGGCTTTGGCTTTGGCTCTCGCAGTTGGCAGTTGGCAGTTGGCGTCATGCATAACAATGACTTACTTTCGCCAAGGACTCGCTCCTTCCTGCCGGCTCCTTTGACGCCCGTCCTCATCATCGACGAACTTCGGGCTGGCTTGGCTTTTTAATATGTGGCCACGTTTATTCTTATTTAACCAGATTGTGTTGTGGGCTCCTTTGTTAGCATTTTGGCTTTTGCTGTTGGCTTTTATGATTATTAAAATGTTACATATGCCGCCTGGCTAGTTCTTAAGCACTTGTTTACGTCGTCCAGATTCCCCAGCAAACACTTATCGTAGACATATGTACATTTCTATTTATTGAGGAAACTACAGCTTTTTATAGGATTTTTAAAGTAGAGCTGCTCAATATATTTCCTAAAATGCATTCGATTTGCAGAGCTTGAAAATAGAGTGAGTCTCGAGTCCTTGCCTTGGCTGAAGCCAGCAGAGAATTGACAAACTATAGGATTCTATTGGCCAAAGGTAAACATCTACTTATCTGGATGCAGGAAACATAATCGCCAGGGAGCTCTGCCGATGTTGTCCTACAAATTGCTGCCTTTCCGCCTGCGTCTCAAGACTGACTCCTCAATTGGAGAATCGTTAAGACAACAATGCCAGTGCAAGCAGGAGAAACCAAAAGCAATTACGCAGTCTTGTTGACCAGAAACGACTGGAAAAACAGAGGAGCAGCCAAGAAGGAGATATCATAGGGACGATGGGTGCAGGCCAGGGTGGACGGAGAGCAAAAACATGTACATGTCCGGTGCAATAAACATTCATTACGAATGGGCCAAAGTGCCACAAACAGAGAAGGATATGGGCCCCGAGACCGAGCCTTAGTTTTTATGGCACAGCTGCCAGTCGCCGGCGGACGGTCGGGAAATCAAAGCCGGACACAAACAACCACATCCTGCCGGAGTTCTGCAAGAAAGGACGTGGAGCAAAGAAATACTTTAGTCCGGAATTGAACAATAAAATAAATGATATTTGCCCAAGTAGCTGGGCTTCGTTTTTAAATTCAATAAAATTTTATGAAAATGCTGCGATTAAGTTGTACATACGCCCTGGCACATATGTGCGAAAGGATCAGCGGAGGCGCCTGCGGATATAAAAAGGGTCAAAGCATGTCCCAATGAGATTGACTTTTACGACAGCCGTCCGATATCGGAGCGAAAACTATATAATCAGCGCCCGAAGTGCAACAGCTGCTGCAACAATCGAAGAGAAACGGCAGCAATTTTTTGCCTTCCAGTTCGGGGTGGCCCCAAACTCAGCCAGCGGAACGAAACGTGCTGGGAAAAACGCTCAAATGTTCATTTAAATTCGCACAAAACAAAAACTGGAAAATGAAAACAAATAAATTTGAGCCATAAATTTCACTTGCTTATAATTGGCAGCTTCGTTCGCTCGCGCATTCCATTTTAATTTCCCATTTGAAGAAAATTTGATTCATTTACGTTCCGAAGATGAAATTAATGAAAATTTACTTTGGGGGCATACAATTGTTACAATTTAATGTTGCTGTTAGATACTCTACAAAAAATATTTTACGTTCCAAAATTTAAGAAGAATAAAATATAAAAATCTCACAAGGATTTCCAAAATGCTTTAAAAATTGGCCCAAAATTACATTGCAGTAAAGTATACAAAAAAATCACTCAATTAAGTTCCTAAAACATTATATTCCATAATTTTAGACACAATCTAAAGGGTTGTAAAAACCCCATTTATTTCTGGGAATCCCAAGACAAATATATAATGATAGATATATCAGACTGGATAGCAAAAAAGAAGAAGTTCAAATAGTTAAACAAATGTTAAAAATCTGAATAATAATTAATTGAATACCCGTTTTGTTTTGCTTCCATTTTAATTCGGTGAATTCGATGCGATATTATTTTTGAGAATTACGCTTCTGTTATTGCTGTGAATGCTCAACCGTGAGCCCTCCTTATTTGGAATTTTAATTAAAAATATTTTTATTTATCGTATTTATTTGTGTTCTTTCACTCCGTTTCGTTTGCACTCGAACTTTTTTCAGCCTTTTTGGCCGCCGCCGAGCGAGTGTGACAAATGCGTGGCCATAACTTGCTGGGCGGGCTGTCGTGGCATGTGTGACATTTATTACAACATTTTAAAGGTGCTGCCCGCGGGCACTGGGGAGTTGGCTAATAAATTAGCCGGCATTTCAAGAGCGGCGCAAATTGGCGGGGCAAACATATGTGGGCGAGTGCCTGAAAGGATTCTGCTGATGCCACATAAATCATATATTTCAAATTAAATGCCATGTACGTAGCTACGAGCGTTTATTAAATTTAACGCACCGCATAATGTAGTGGATGGGAATCGCACTGTGCCAATTAAATTAAATTATTATTTCTAATTGCCAGTGAAATAAAAATGCTGATTTACTGCTAACGAATGCATATTAATTTATTTAATAATTGGCCATATTGGAATCTTTAAGTTGCTGGGGATTCGTTTGAATTAAAGCTTCTGTGTTTCGCCAGCAATTAGAATATGGAATATGCCTGCCATAAACATTATTCTCACACAGCAGACGGGGTCCTGGCCCCGGAGTTTCATCAGTTTCCTGCCAGGAACGAGTGCAAATGAAGCTCGCGCGCCTCACTTAAAATGCCTCACAGCGTAAATTACGCGTATAAAATGAACATTAGATTCATATTTTAATACGCCAGCAAGTGGGTGAGTGTGTGCGTGCAGGAGCACCCACCCACACCCACCGAAGGAGCATAAATAAAAGCCAGAGTTTCCACACAGAGACTCCTCCTCGGGAATGCCAACAACAGAGTTACAAAAAAGGTCCCGCCAAATAACCTGCAGCTATTTCGAAACACAAACAGAATCATTTTGTTCTCGCACACTCTCCCTCCTCACACACACCCCACACACCCCTCACACACGCACACACGCGGATGTCTGCGGGTGTACTTATTTCTATTGCAAATGAGCTTATTATGCGCTCAAGTCACAAAGTCATCGCGACTTAAAAGGATTTGCATGTGATTAGCAGCACGAAATGTAAACAAAACTCTGGTGCCAAAACACAAAAACAACATACGGAATCCCATAGGCTTGCCGTGGGTAGGCTAAGCCCATACCCTTTATAGCTTTAAGAAAAAATGTTGATAATGATTCAAATAGTAATTAGTAATTATTTCTAAGTTTTATAATTTGAAGTAAGAACAATAGTAGTAATTCATATTCAACTCATATTCAAGTTACAATTATTTCTGATTTGTATTTTAAAGAACTATATACTAGGGGGCTCAAAAAATCACTAGGGTTTTGAAAACCCTTAAAATTGTGTCCTAAAGCATGCAATGCAATTTTTAGCCACCGAATTCATTGTGAAATATTATTTTTTAAGATTTTTTAGCCTTATTTCCAAACAAATTTAAGGGGTTTTAAAAGGTTAAGTGATTTCTTTAGGTTTTCGGTTATTTATATTTACTGAATAATATATATTTTATATTAATTTGAATATCAAAGATCGAATAAGTTCGTTTTTTACAAACTTGATCAAATACCGGACATTGTTGTGAAATTGTTTGAAGGCTCAGCTGATCACTTTTTCTATATACCACAAAATAATATTCATTTCATAAATAAATAAATACATCTCGGATTTTAATGAAAGCGATATAAATATGAAATATGAAATAATTAATTAGCTAAAATTTATGAATTTATGAAATAAACTAAACTCTATCAAATGAGGGTTTAATGCTCCCTAACGTTGTCTTTGAGTTATTGCGGTAACTCATCTTGTCTGCTCGCTCTTCGCTTATACCCCCACATTACAGGGTATCCGAGGGCAGAAGGAAAAGACGATTTGTAAGCACTTGCCAAGTACGAGTTACACGTGTGCCTGCGTCGAAATGTACATACATATGCTTATATGTAATGTTACCCACGCAGTATGGCGAATTGCCACAGCGGAAAAGAGCGCCGCATAAAAACAGTGAACACATCATAATCATAATTTTTGTAGCCTAATTCCAGGGGCCACTGGGTGAGGGCTGATGTGGTGAACTTGGCTCGGTTAGGTCTTTATTCCCGAATGCATTAAGTATCGCTGGCCTTGGCCGCTGCCCCGGAAAAGTCCACTCGAAATCCGAATCGGGGCTCCGCCACTGACAGCGACGGGAAACAGAGTAGAAGATTCTGGGCCAGCAACTCGGTCTTTGCGCTTCGATTACCTTGCATAATGGGCGCCGTCGTCTTTTGCATAAGCGCCGAGAATTTGCACAAAAGGCGATGGCAAATAGAAAAGCACTTATTTGCTCTTCCAGCCGGAGCCCCGGACTGGGCTGGGCTGTCAAGGCTGTGTAATTGAAGCCGACTTAAAAGTGTTGCTCGGGCTCAGCTTAGCGAGGGAAGCAAAAGTGCAGATGCGGTGGCTGGGCAGGGGGAAATATCGATTAACTGGCGACAGGAAAGGCTTCTGCTGAGTAAAATATGCACTTCTTTTTCGGTCCCGAGTCCCCCATCTTGTTTTCAATCAAATTTTGAATTTCTCCCCCAGCAGCAGCAGCAGAAATCCACGGCATTATCTGCATAGACTATGGCTCCCTTCTATGTAGTATGTTTGCTGCCCGAATTATAATGACGTCAAATAGAAGCAATGACTTGCAGAGGAAGAGCTAAGAAGTCGGGAGTGAAAGACCAAGGAATTCAGGGGAACACATTATGCCAGACAGAGCATGAATGGCCCGAAAGTACGACTCGAGCTGAGCCCATTGAAATGGAACTTGGCACAAAAGACCAGACTCGAAGTTTAGCTAAAAGCCAGATAAATAAATAAACACACCAATATATAGAAAAAGAGATTTGCGAAATTGTTGTGCTTTTGAATAAATAAATCGTAGAGCAAATAAAGGTGAGCACAGAGAGCAGAGAGCAGACTACAATGAGCCACGATGACGCTCAAGTACCCACAAGTGGGCTGCCGGCGCAGGATTCCATTCGCAAGCACTTGGCCAAGTTTAAGTTGCACACACTCTTGGCTCCCAGCTTAGACGACAGTTGTTTGCTTTAAAGCCGGCTAAAAATATGGGAAGCTCCTGGTGGTGAGTTGGGAACTGCAAACTGGGAACTGGAAGCTGGGAGCTGGGAGTTGGGAGCTGGAACCCCCAGCTCGTCAGTCAAATTAAGGATGTACAGCACGTGTGCTTAGCCCGCTGGCTATTAGGCGACACTCCGGAGCGAGAGAGGGAGTAAACTGTGCATAAAACTCAATCAAGTCGAGACAACAACCAGCACACATCAATGGCCTTTACCTACTTGGCTGCCTGGCACACAGTTAAAAAAAATCACCAAATGTTCTGGTTTTATATGTACAATATTGCTAAAGTAACTTTCTATATAATATATCGAATAAGGATTTTAAAATATCTAAAAAATAGTTTGTAATGCACAGTATTTCTTCTTTTAAACTTATTGTAATGTAAAGAAAGTTACAAAGAGAGAAACTTAAGACCTTATTTTGTATAAATTTATATACGGGCTCATAATCAAAACTTTCACTTCAGCAGCTGGGAAATTCTTTCAGATTCTGGTCGATTTTCCAGATTTCAAGTGCGTTTTTTCCGTTGTGTTCCTGCCATTTTCCCTGCAGGCATGTCAGGCTCTAATGCAAACTCTGACACGCTCTCGGCCCCCAGCTGCACACGGCAGATCCTGGTCCTGAAGGGGGCATCGCCGTGCGAGACAATGGCACAATCCAGAGCACAGTGTTTTGGCAACAAGGCTCCAGAAAAAGGGGCCAGCAACTGTCGCCCCGGCCCCCATGTTTGCCCTTTTGCTGCTCGGGGCCTTTGTGGGGCACCCGGAGAAAGTCAAATAACTTAGGCGAATGTGGAAAGGTCGAAAGAGTTCTGGCTTGGCTCAGCTGTCAGAGCGTGGCCTGGAGCCAGTGATTTCCCATCTCAGACCTTCTTGAGCCAGTCATGTGGTGATCTGCGATCTGGGACCGGCACTGGTTTATGTCACTTTTATTTAGTTGCAGATAATGTGGAGATATTTACGAGTTTTAAATAAGTTAGAAAGAATAAGAAAAGTTACTGAATTTAGAAAGGAATATTAATAAATATATATAAATAAATAATAAATTGCCAGAAAAGCGCCTGCAATTTTAATGCACCCAATAAATCGGTATTGTTCTGTCGACATCTTGGGCTTCGATTTCCTTTCTATATTTCCCAGACATGACCATGAAAATGCTGGCGAACTGTTCGCTGTGGAGGACAATGCAGCTCGTTGTCAGATGGACACCCGTTTCGAGTCAATGGAACATGCATGCCTTCTTTTGTTGAGTGAAATTGGAAATCCCTTGCTCACATTCTAGGCGCTTTTTAATTACTTTTTCAAGCACGCCCCCATTAAGGAATTCGGGAAATCTCAGATCAAATTGTTCCAATAAATACCCTTACATTGCATGGTTCAAATTCTGAACGCATGTCGCAGCCCTCATCAATTTAAAGTTTTAAGAAATTGTTGAGCTCATTGTCGGCAGCTGCTGCTGTTTAGGCCGAGTAATTGAAAATCATTTCGACAAATGTCGGCCACGTGATTTCCGGCGGCACGTGCTCCACCTTCACTTCCTCGGCGCTGCCACGCCGCCGTCTTCCGGTTCCGCCAACAGCTGCCGAAGCAGAAATTATTGGCAAAGCGTTTAAGCGCAATAAATATGTTTGATTGCTGGCAAGTTGCCCAAAAGATCCCCGATATCCAAAGATAAACACATATATAGATATAGCCTCCTGCGCTCCTGTTCCGCCCACATAGCCAGCTCCTGGCTGAGCGCAAATTTGTAATTCATTTAAACGCGCAACTAAGTCGCTTCAAGCTGTTTGCTCTGCACTTTTTGAAAGTCGCGGACTGTAAGTAGTCTCTACGTGGAGTACATTGCGACAAATTTGATAGCTTGTAGTTTTTTAAATTTATATTTCAATTTATGTAATGATGATATATATTAATGCATTCCATAAGGTCATGTTATTATGTATTTTTTATACCAACTATTTCAATCACCTTAAACTGGTTCTGCTTCCTTTTGATTGGATATAAAATTAAACTATAAATGTGTACTTATAATTAATTAATTTTCATGTTCCTCTCCCTCTGTCGACTGCCAGTTGTTGCAGTGCAGATTCAGGAAGCTCCATAGACGGAATCCCAGTCGAATTACCAATCCAGCCGAAGGGGAAAGGGTCCTGGAACCGTGCTCGGCTAAATCAAACGAAAGCGCAGCTAAAACGCTTTTGTGCACAATTCGATTATTTACGTTTATTCTTTTTAAATGATATTTCCCGTCTGGCCAGGGGGCTAGTGGACCGATGGTTCCATGGACCAACGGGTTAGCACATGGTTGGAGCAGCAGGCGAAACCAATTATTTGCGGACGGAACGGAGGAAGCCAGCCGGAGGGCAAGCAATTTGTAAGGAAATGAAGCGTAAGCAGAGGAGCCGGAAAATGCGATGCAGTTGAAAGGCGAAAGGGCAAACAAAAGATCAAATTAATAGCCGAACAGCATCGATACGGCTGGGGAGGGGCGAGGCAAACACAGCTGCAAAGGGGCCGGGAATGGGCTGAAGCTGGCAGGTATACACCGGGCAGGTGTGTGTGGCAACATCTTGCAATGGGAAAACATTTGAACAGATGCCCATGGAGCTTGCTGGAGTTCTTCAATGGGGATCTAGCAGATCTTTAGTGGGTATAAAACCCAGGGCTCTGCACCTCAAAAGCATCACAACCGCTTTCGGCCTTCCACAAGCAACAGTTTGACCCGAGCCCAACATGTCAGCCAAGTACGCCCTCATCTTCGCCCTGGCGGCACTCTGCTGCCTGGTGGCCACCAGCGAGGCGGCGGCCCAGCGCAGCCGCGTGCTGAGCTCACGACGCGACTCCGAGCTGGTCGCCAAGGAGGAGTCCGATCTGGCCGCCCAGGAGCAGGAGAAGGAGCAGGAGCTCGAGCGCCAGGAGCAGGAGGAAGACAGGAGCCAGCTGGAGGGACGCAGCGAGGATGGCGCCGTCGACAACAAGCAGAACAAAGACACCTCCACCAACGACAAGGACACCATTGTGCGGCCCAACAAGAATGACGCCCGTGCCCGCCGCATCGTTCGTGCCGGTCGTCGTCGCGGTGGTCGCCGTGGTCGTCGTGGAGGTCGCCGCGGAGGACGTCGTGGTGGACGCCGCTCTGGCCGCAGGCGCGGTGGTCGTCGTGGAGGACGTCGCGGTCGTGCCGGTGCTCGCAGGCGCACTTCCATCAAGAGGCGTTCCGGCAAGGGCAACAGGGCCTAAGGACTTCTCCCAGTAATCACTAACCCCGCCTGAATCTTGACTCGATACAGAACTGTAATATATGATCTGCTGATTTACGAAAAATAAATATAAATTTAAAAAAATAACTCACGAAAAAGTGTATACTTTCTTTTGAACTTGGGGTCTTACTTTCGTACCTCAGCAATTTAGAAGTATCAAGGATCGCGGTAAGCTCTAACTAGTTTAAAGAGAAGATTTCACGAAAGTAAAACGCAACAAAATTTTAATGTTTAATGTTTAAGAAAACATAACTAAACAGTCACTATTTCAACAAAGTCAAGTAATATTTATATTATAAGTTTAAAATTAATAACAAGACCCGAGAAAACATAATAAGCTCGAAAATTTCTTTTAATTTAAATCTAAAAATGACAACATGAATATAAATAGCTCATTTGTATATTTTAAAAGTTTATTTTTTAATTTCACATAATAATTTTTTTTTTTTTTTTTTTGTGAACTGTGTGATGTTAATAGTGGACATCGCCGGCTTGAGGTCTGTGGGTATTTTTTGACAAATTTAATATATAAATAAACTTGATATTTCGTTCTTCTTTTTCTTCAATATATATCAAACAAAAACGATACCGTCATAAAAAAGTTCATTAAAACAAATACATGAAAATTTGTTGTTCAATTAAAAAACTCTCTCTCTCTCTCTCAGTATTATCAAAATATAAAACGCGTTCGGAATTTTCCGGTGCGGCAGATATTTCAGCAAAAATATATTATTTCACTAAAATAAACTAATATTGATTATATAGTGTATTTTTTGGCTAAGAACAAAATCATTTTGACAACCTTATTTAGCATTCTAATAACGTGTTCTTTTCATTTTTCATTCATTTTCATTTCATTCATTCAGTTTTCTATCAACTCCTATAATTTTTTTTATTTGTTGCTGTTGGTATGTCCGAATACTAGCTTTGGATTAACTGCTCATTAAATGTTGACCAAAAGAAAATTGTGCATAATTTCGTCAACTAGCTGTAGTTTACGTAACTAGTTGCTGTCGTGACATAGCTTCGCTTTAAGTCCTTCCTTTATTTCCGAAAACTTTCAACTGCCTGCGAAAAATACCAAAAGGATGCAGAGTGTCAGGCCTGTTTCACATTCTTCGCTTCGTCCTGTTTCCCTGCTGAAGGCAGACCGGCAACGTGACATGTGACAAGAAGTTGCCGCGGCGATGCTGCAACAGCTGCTGTCTCCTGCTGGATAGTGGATGCTGGATGTGATCCTGGGCTCTGGCGCCAGGCCCGAAAATGATGAATGTGCCAATGTTGCCGGGCTGTTGCCACATCCTCGGGCTCGGCCGGCCTCTCGGCCGAGCTACACTCTGCCAAACTTCCTTGGCATTGTGCTGCAGTCAGTCCAAAGTTTGTGGCCGCCAAGTTCGGGTAAATTCTGGGATTATTAGACAACATTTGGTGCAACACGATGAGCAGTGCCAGCCACTGCATCTGGCGGCATAAACTTTGCCCCAAGCCCGACAAGTCACCCAGCATATGGGTTTGTCCGAGTGTAGAGCGACACGAATGGGGAAGGGTGAGTGGTGAATGGTGACTGGTAAATGGAAGATGAGTTCGTCAGCGGGTCACATTAGCCCACAAATAGTTTGCGGCCTGCAGGAAATTAAACCCATGTGCAGGGATACCATCGGCACATCAACGCAGTGCACATTTTGACGGGAGTGCTCCATTGTAAGCGAGAGGACTCGGGTAATGAGCTATGAGGCGCAGACGATTCGATATCGGCTTTCTTTTTACGTTTAATTAAGCCAGCCTGCTGCGAAATGTGCATTGAGAACTCTGTAATTTCCTCTGCATCTGCAACATGTGTCCATATAAATTGGAATTCACTAAGCGACTCCGGAGTGGAGACAAAAGTTTGGCCTTTGTCTGAGTTTGTTCGGCAAACAATAGACGGCCATTGTTTGGCTTTTAGCAGCAACAAAAGCCGAAAGAGCCAAACAATTTAGATAGGACAATAAGCCAAAAGGAAATTAAATTGGCTGCTCTACTTTACATACATCTTTTCCCCGCCCCGCCGCTCTCTACTGCGCAAAGAAAGCTGTTTGAAACCAAATTAAATTAAACTTTTAAACGAATAACGAATAACGAACAGCGAGTGCCGAGTTCAAATGAGAGCATAATTATTATCATTATTTGTCCACGGCCTGGTCTCATTTATTATCTGCCAGCCGTACGTGGAAACTGAACAATAGAAGTTTTAAACTCAGCTGAACACATTGGCCGCAACTGACTTTTGTGGTGTTTCTTTTTGGGCTTTCGAATTGGCCTTATTATCGTAATGGATCTAATTCTTTGTTTGGTTACCGCCCTTATTTAAAATATTAATGGGAGAAGATTTTAACAGAGGAAATAGTATATAAATATACGTAGAATTGAGACTGTACTTAGATAATATAAAAGCACGTTTGAAAAATGATTGGTTTAAAAGTTCCAGTTTACTTGCTATTGAAGAGGTTCAAAATCGATCGATTATATCCAAGTCACCATGAGCTACCCACCTATGCTTAAAAAATATACTTATCCGATACCATTAGCCTTATATTTTATAGCTTCCTAAAAAACTATTGGTATTTCCTGACTCGAAACTTAAAGCTCAAGTCAAGCCACTGCCGAAAAGGGGATCCGAAAAGCATTCAATATTTCAGAATTTAATATTCTACAACGGTTCTCTGCTCAATTGACTTCCTTGAATGGAACTTAATACAAATCCGAGCAAGTTGCCAGGGAAAATCTTTTATTCAGATCGACTTGGGAGACTCGGCGTGGCCAGGAGCCCACGAGAACGAAAATTTGCCGTTTCTCTTTTATATTAAATACTTTTTGGAGCCGACTCCTGCTTGGGCATACAACTACAGCTGAGGAAATATTGGCAGGAGAGACAGAAAAATGGGAAATCACTTGCCGATTTTCAATTGAGCGGCGGAAATGTAACGGAAATAAATTTACATAAATACAATATGGTGCGTGCTCGTCGGTGCCATTTTATTTGCACAACACACGAGTTTACGTACGAGCAGTTGTGTGTGGCATTGGAATATTTGTATCGAGGTGCGTATTGATTTGCGGCATATGCCTGTGAAGTGTTTTTGCATCGTCGTCCCGATATATAAAAATGGGAATTTAAAGTGCGCCCCGCTCCGCGCCTTCGTGACTCACTTTGTTTAATGCCCGCAAATATTTTCAGCACTTCGTGACCAAATTTTCGGGGCGCACTATCTCGTGTGCAAATAGTGCACACACCTGCCTATCTGCGGAGGTTCAACTACCTGCCATTCGGGGGGGCGTCAGGTACTTCAGCATGCAGCCAGCGTTATTTGCATAAGATAAAAGATGAAAGACCGACCTGGGCTAAGGCTCTCTCCCTCCTAGTGCTTACCGGCCAAAATGTCGCAAATGTATTTCCTATAAGAGCCAGGCAAAAAGCCAGAGTTTCCCAACGAAATGGCGAACAACGACGACATCAGCGGCGATGGCGAAACTGATAAAGACAACACATATCGAGGAGCTGCCCCCCTATCGGAGGGGAGGCAACGGGGCCGCTGTCGCCATTTTGTGGAACTTGCAACTTATATGCATATGTGGTCGAGGAGCTGCCGCGGAGAACAAAGAAACGAGCAAGACTCGGGACCACCAACGTGCTCTGAAATTACATTTTCCGAGCACGAATACTTCCCACGACCAACTGCACAAAAATGCTCCAAGATTTTTTCGCTTCTCCCACATTCTGTATTTGCTGCCCTCGTCCTTCACAATCGACGTTGCGGCACACTGGGCCAACTTCAAACCGGTGAATTTAAAGGTAAGCAAATCAATCTTAACAATATTGATAGATTTAGGTATATACTTAGGAATAACTGCTTTATTGGTTTAATTAAAATCAAACTCTTTCCTTTATTTCTTTCTTTAAAGTAAACTTTATTTAAATTGGATTGCCTATACTGAAGGCTCCTTGTAGTAGAAGAAAGAATAGAATTTCAAGATCAAAAAGAGAACATATGTATATGTTTAAAAATATCTCTTTTTTTTAAGTCATAACCAATCGTATTAAATCGTATTGGAAACACTGTGCACTTTAAATGGCATAGAAATCGGTTTAACCACTCGTACGATTGCCGTATTTTACAAATGCATTTGACATAAATTTTAAAGGGCTTAAGTGCCGAAGTCCTTGCCGCGGCCAAGTCCTGTGTCCCGCCGCCTAGATAAGAGCCCGACGAGTGGGCCCAAGTGCGGGAAGCCGGCTGTTCCTTTAAATCCAAGCTGCCTGAAGACATAAAATAGAGCAATTACGGCAAAGATCATAAATTATGCAAAGCCGGGCAACAAGTGTGCGATAAGCCCAGAGACCGTTCCTGCCAAGTGGGCCTCAGCCGGAGCTGGAGTTGTAGTGGAGTTGGAGCTTGTCTGACAATCATCACTCACCCGCAGCACCCAGCACTCATCGCGAATTGAAATAATACGGAGAATGTGTGCTCCACTCATTCGAGCATTCGAGCACCGGCTTGCCATTTCTGGGCGCTTTGCCACACCACACACACACTCAGGGGTGAGTGTGCGAGTATGGAAAGCCAGCTTGACAATCTAAGAACTGAGTGCACGTCGTTTATCAACTGTCAGTTGGAAAATGCATTCCAGCTATGCAACTTGCCTTCAGGCAGCCCCACCTTCGACTCCAGCTCGAACTCGAACTCCGCTGGTGACATTGGCGGCGACATGCAAATCGGGTTTATCCCCTGCCAAGGCATTAAGTGTGTGCGATTTTCTTTCAACAAGACAATTTAACAGAAAAATTCATGCTCGACAGCTTGCCAATGCGTGAGTGTGGCTCGCTGGAAAAGAACGAGGGACCAAGGACGAGTCACAATTGCAGTTATGAATAAGCGCAGATAGGAACTTGGGGCCGCACTCACTTCACACCCCGTCGCCTAAGTGCCACCCGGGGCTTTTTTCCAGCCTTTTTTAGGCTCTCCAACACACATTGGCGTGTGGTGAGGCGTGTTATCGTCGGATTTGCATGCTTGCACAAGCCATAAATGTCAATTGGCATATAACAGCTGAGTTTTCATGAGCAAATCGAGGAGCAAGTGGCTGCGAAAAATGCACATACCTATATAGCTCGAGTGGCAATTGATTGATAAGTCTCGCGGTGTTGAAACTATTAGAAAATAGCAAGAGGATAAAACGCTATTCAGAGATGGTTTTATCGTATTTCCGTTTAAGGTTCGGTAACTATCCTCCTGGCAAAGTGCATGAAAGCTATCTGTCCGGAATAGATAGTCAAAAGGTAAACTTATCATAGAGAAAGTCGATTTCCTTCCCTACTAAAATGTTTCGGAACGACAAATAATAATAATAATAAGCATTTCGAAATGTGCTCTTAATCGTTGATTATTAATGTGAAACATCGCGTTGTCCTGTAAAGCGGTTATTGCTTCATCTTTACTTGGTTATCGGAAAGCAGTGGTTCCTTTTCCCATTCGATAAAGATTTTAAAGAGAATCTGAGTCCCTGTGAATGCTACATTACATTTACTCGATAGCAAACGAAATGCTGTTGGATAGAAACTAAACTACCCGATCAAAACAAACAAAAAATTATCTTGTAGTAAATCGAATATATTTTTCAGGCTTCTTTAATTTAGATGAACGAGAAAAAATTATATTATATATTTCTCAGGCTCCTTTAATTTACCTGAATGATAATAAATGTCAGGGTTCTGTTAAGTACTCAACTGTGATACACAACGCAAGCACAATTTCTTATCCTTTTTATTATGTTTTCTATCTAAAATCAAATGTTATATTATCTAATCGAAAAGGCCTTTACACGTATTCTCGGTCTAGGTAATATTAGCCATTTCCACGTCATGGTAGAAAAGAACAGTTTTTAGCATGAACACTTTTAGCATTTATGTGTCCGTGAAATTTTTATTACGACTTTCGATTAATATAGAAGCGCTTTTACAGCGAAGTCAAAGAAAAATAATACATTTGAAGTTACAAATGGAGTACACATATCTTTTGTATTTTGACACAACTTATAAAATAAACGTATGATAAAGAAAAGCAAATGTAATACAAAAAGAGAAGGCTTCTTATTGTGTTGTTTACCACGTTTTATTTTGAATAGTTAGTTAATAAAACCAATTCTCCATTTAAGACACCTTTCACCATAAATTAACCCAAGTAATACCTATTCAGATGTAAATTTGTCGTAGCCTCGAGCCAGGAGCCAAGTCAGGATGACTTCGAACCTAAGTAACTGGGCCTCCAAGCGGCGGCAGAATGAACTGATTTAAATGCTAAAGTGAACGATTATCATTTCGATTTTGTATAAATAGCACATGAATTATTCATTGGCCCTTACTTATGCGCCATCAAAGCGTCTTAAGGTCTGCTGCCAGGATCCAGTTCCCGATTCACTCCGCTCCGCCCCGCTGCCATCCTGCGACTTGACAATATGATGAAGGCGGCTTATTGAACTTGAGTCGGGGACACAACACAATATTTGTCGCCCACATTAACACCAGCCGCCGTTTAGATATCATAGTTTGATAAAGTCAACTTTTCGAATTAAAGTAATTTCCTGTTGTTCAACTTTTCGCCACATACTCGCAGGAGCAGCAGAAGTTGTCACAATTGTTATTCCGACAGACGTACAGACTGCGTCAGAGGGAGACAGATAAACACAAATTACTGTCGATTTCATTTTACGCCTTGAGCAGGAAAACTTTACTCCGCCGCGGAGCCCTTGCCGCGGAATACGGGCTCCGCCGGAGTCCTGCTCCGAGTTAGAGTCTGCGGCATCCTTGTCCTGAAATTCGATAAGGCGACAGACACGACAGCGCTAAAACCTGGAAGCAATTTGTGCATAAACGTTCCCCACGATAAAATTTGCAGTTTTGTTTATTTTTCTGACAGATGCCAGAGCGGAGAGGAGAAAAGCAGCCAGCCACATGCCGGCGGCATTGAAATGCTTTGAAATCCTGTTCTTGGTTTGTTCAAGGATGTTTCTTTTGGTGAGCTGGAATTAGTTTTTGATTTGTTCCTGTCTCGGATTCGGATTCGGCTTCGGCTTGGGCAGGTGATTGCTCGAAGTATCGGAAGAAACTGCTTCGATTTATGCCCTAAATTGACCGACTTTTACTTTAAGCTGCGATTCTTTGAAGCGAAACTTGAAACAAGAAGAGTAAGTAATCTTTGATGTTTAAATAGCGATATAAAATTAAGGTTTTATAATACATAAATGAAATATGATATAGAACTACATATCCAAATTTTTTGCTACAACGTAGCTTTCAATATTTATGTTCTTAATAACCCAATAAATGAAGACGACTTTAGGAATTAAATACCTTTCCCATTGACGATTAAGCTATCTTTGTGTAGTTTAAATAGGTATATAATCTCTATAGAAAATATGGATGATACAACGTAGCTTTAAATATTTATATTATTGTTAGTAAATAAACAAAGTCTCATATACTCTCCTAATGTATTGCATTATTAAACAATTACCTGCTCGTGAAGCGACAGAAAGCGAACCGTTTATCAGGCAGACGCATGGCCCGTATAATCATTTCTTCATGTTACCCAAAAACAATCATTAGTCGAAACATATTCCATCGGACATTGGCCACAGGCCACACCCCCACCAGCGACCTAACGACAAAGCCACACATAATGGTAAATCAATAAATAAAAACAAAAACATGTCATCATAGAGCTGGCGTTTTTTTCGACGTGCCGGCGACGTAAATTAAATTCGAATTGTGGGCCTCGATGTTATGGAATGGAATGGCAAATGGTTAGCACAGGATCACAAACGCACCGACGTCAATCACAGGCAGGGCAATCTGGGAGGCGGTAGAAGGTAGAAGGTGGAAGGAATTGCAACAAATCTGGGAGCTTAAACGCATATTCGCCTGTCAGCCGGAAATTATAATTGATGCGATACTAATACGAGCCCCATTTTACAGCCGCAACACTCGCAACTGATGACGATTGATGCGCTGCATCGCGGAAAAAGGCTTTGGAGTGCCGCCCCATCGCCAGCCACATTACTCGACTCTGACTGATGGAATGCGTCATTAATGTCAGCAATGATGTTGCTGACAAACACACTCATGCCACACCCGAGGCCACACCCTCTGCTGCGGACATACAGCAGCAACATTGGCTACAAATGGGACACAATTGTCATCAGGAGTCTGGCTCTGGTCGGGGTCCGAGGCCGGGTCCGGGTCCGGGTCCGGGTCCAGGTCCTTTTTGCTGGATGCTCCTGTGTCCCGGCCACACTGCGGGTCCTGGTAATTAGATGAATGTGCCATAAATCATTTTCTAAATCATTTGTTGCTGCTGCTCCCCCCTACGATTGCAACTGCTCTTGATAGCTCTGATAGTCTTCTGTCCGAATGCCTGCTGTTTTTCTTTTTTTCCGCACTTGAATTGCATGTAAGGAAATAGAAAATTACACCCAACAGATTGTGCAATTATATTGAATCAAAACAAGAGAATCTGGACAGCAAATGGAGTGCTTGACACAACTGGATTGTTTAATGTTTGAGTGCTAATCGAATGAACTTGAGTATTTCAAATTTTTAGAGTTGATTAACTTCCAATCATGGTAACTTTTAAAACCTAAATATTAAAAAACAGAACCTGTTTCCGATAAATATATATATTATAAATAAAATATTAATGTAACGGCCAATACCATATAATATACTTAAAGGAACTTAGTTGTAAAATAGCTTCAACACGGGAAACTCAAGTTCGACCGCATAACGTGCAAACTTCGCTCACAAATACCCACGTTAACCGATCGTCCTTTGAAACTGCATCTCCAGGCGTTTCATCCTCCACACGTCATTCCCTTAAACGTTTTCAATTGTTGGGAGTAACGATGTGGTCCAAAGCCAGGCCTCAATGGCCTTCGACAAACAAGCTACTCATTATGCAAGTCACAGTCAGAGGAACCGAGCGAATGGCCGGGCGGCTGGGGGAGATCAGAGGTCGAGTCATGCCAAGAACAGGAGAGGAGGGCTAAAACAGGACCCCAGAGCGCCACAGCGCCTACAATCTAAAACGCATATTACAATGAGCCACGCCCACCGGCAACTGCAGGACAAACAAGCCAGCAAACGGAGAGGACCCGCAAACAAACAAACAAACAACAGGCCAAAGGCGAAGCGTCCAGGATGCAAGGGCGCATCGGCGACGGGGCGAGAATGGGAATGGCTGTTAATTGTGTAGAACAACGAAGAAAATTGTAGTGAAAACAAACCGAAGGATGCATGCGAATATGCGAGTAACCGGAGCAGGAAGTGTCCAGGCGAAAGTTAAGCTATGAAATACTGCGACACATCCCACAGATATCGGCCACTAAGCTAAATGGCCAAGCACTGAGATGGTAAAGGGCGTTCCACAAACTATTAAATTATATTTAAAAAAAAATTCGTAGTAAATATAGATCCGCATTGAAATATTACTCATATAAAGTGCTTATTTCTTCTCCGATGTAAAGGGCACTTAAAGTTTTAAAAAGCTAATCGCATTAGCGCTGATTTAATCGGCTTACGAAAGTGCATTTGGATCTGAAATGGCGACTGCATGAAGGAATCTGCGAGTCTTTAAGATGGCCCTGGTGACCGGACTCCAGATGCAGATACAGCAAATGGAGCGGTGAATTGCAGCCACTTTTCATGTTAATTAAGCAACACACAACCAACATGTTCCGGCAGTGAGATTTGGGGATTCAGCTTATGCAGATTTATGGGCACCAACGAACCCCAGGGCCGAAGTGCTCGAACAGCAGAACTTTTGCGACATTTCGGCTATTGTGTCCGTCTAATGGAGACATAATTAATAGTTTCTAAAAGGTGAGATACTCGCACAAAGGTCGCACACACGTCGCCGAGTCCCAGGGAAATGTTTTGTGAACTTGTTGGTCTGCTGCCTCTGTGGAGAGCTGCACAGATAACATAATTATGCTTCAGTTTTAATTGTAATTTATACCCTGGCCAAGCCCTTGATTTATGGCCGGTGTGTGTGTTGTACATAAAGAGTAAAATTTATTGAAATTGCCTGCAAGACTCGAGGTTAAACTTAAGCTCTTTCAGGGTTTTATTAATGCCATTTAAAAATATTTATGCAACATTTTTTTATTGATTTAAGTTTTAATTAGAAGAGCGTTCTTCTTAAATTTAATTATTCCAGGCCACCTTGTGAAAAACTGGTTAAAATCGCGTTATTTTCGCTCGGGTCGTAATGGAAATAAATAAATCGAACCAATTATGCGATTTTTGCGAGGAAATATTTGCCAGCTGTCAGCCGCAGAAACTCGTGATCCCTATTAACCTACTCGACCATTATCGACACAGGAATCCGGGCCCGAGTGCCGTGTCCCACTTCCTGCCCGACTTAGACAATGTCAACAAATCAATGGGAAATACAAACATGGCACAAAGGCATTGAACTAATTAAATGGCGATTTGTGTCAGCGATAAGGATAATAATTGCCAGGCAAACAAATCAACACAGGACCAATGAAATTTTCTCGCATTTTCTTTTATTTTCCTCCCGCAGCAAGATGTGCGGGCTCCGTTGCCTAATGATGTGATTGCGATTGGAATGGCAAAGGCATTAGTTTCCTTATATAAGTAAGAACGTATGTAAGTACGTTCCACGGAATTGAATGACAAGTAAATGGCGTCGAAAATATTGAACTACTTGCCGCGCACTGAACCAAGAAATGGCAAAAATAAAATGAGTATCACCATTTACTAGTGCTGGAGAGAAATATAAATGCCTTGATAGAGAATTATTATTACACTTTCGATTACCTATATATCTGCCTGCTTTAATAAAGGGGAAGAGAGTTTTACCTCTTAATTTTTAGCTTCTTATAATATAAGCCCTTGATTTTGAAAGTGGTATACAAAAAAAATTTTTTAATTCGAAATTATTGTCTATTTTGTGTTTATTTCTAATAAAATAACATAATCTAAAGAGATTGGCAGGATATCATTAAAATTAGCTCGATAAAATATGTTTACTTATTTAATGATAATCAAAATCTTGTTTATGTTTATTTTCAAGTTTGGCAAAATAAAAATTGATTCATTTTGATTGAGATTTCGGTTTGATAAATTTAAAAAATAGAGCTATTTGTCCACCCCTTAGATGTATAATAATAAGAATACAAGTAAAAAGATCAACTAATAATACATAGAAAGAAAGGCACCAATGGAGAAGAGGTGTTTTGGCTAAAAATTCAATGATTCAAAATTCTTAAAAAAAAAAACAGCTTTGTATAGAGCTTATAACTTATAAACTTGTAAAAATTTCTTAAATAAAAATTCCAAACTAAACGTATTTGGTCTATCCATTAAAATAGAAAAAAACCAAGTATAAGGAAAATATTGATTAGCTTTCATTCCGGAATCATTAGACCAATGACGGATGAAAAAATTAAAGATATTATATATTACTACCCTATATCCTACCAAAACACAAATATTCCCTTTATTTCCCTAAATACTAATAAATAATTTATTTGGATACAACTACAAGGTTTTTAATAAAACTTTAGTTGCTAATAAAAATGTTTCCTTGTTTTCCACAATATCAAAATATTATTTAATCATTTAAAAAGCAAAACTCTAAATAACTCGAAACAAGGAAGGGCTCATATCATATTCAGGCAATACCCGATAAATGTATACAAATATTCGTACGAACATGAACAGAAATCTTAACCCCTATTCTTATCTATAGAGCTACTTATACTCGATACTACCTGACATAGGGAACCCGGATCTCTTCTCATCTCTGCCACTCACACCCACAAAATGCCCCTCCCTGCTACCGCTCTCTTCCTCCAGTTACATTCGAATTCCCTGTATATATCAACGTTGTCTGTGTTTGGACAAGTTATCATCAAGATGTTTCGAGTCATTGAAACAAAGGCGAAGACGAGTCAATCAAACAAAGGGACATTCATCGGCCCATTTCTCATCTCCCCGGCAGCTGCCCTGAGATATTTTGATGGTTTGTCCCCTGCCAGCCGCAGATAAGGTCAGAGAACAACAGACACGTACCAGTTTTGATGCGCATTGAACTGTGTGAAAAATGTCAACATTATGAGACAATGATAGGCCGGTGATAAGTGGATGGTCGAGGAATTTGGTCAAAATATTTGAGCTGCGAGCCTGACACACTTTGCCCATCTTCGCGGCAGTTGCAGGACGTCGGTCATTGTCTCCCCGACTTTTTGTATCATCAATCTTGGCGCCTCAACACTTTGAGGCGGCTGTGGGTGTAGTGAACTGTTGAGCCTTGATGAAGTTATAATATTTATGTGGTTTATTATCCCCACTGCTTGTGGCACTCAAAGTGGATTGCCCTGTTCGGAGCTGCTGACAGTTAATATTGTTTACCTCCAAATGAAATATGAGAGGGAACGGTTTATAATTCATATTATTATTGTAAATATTTTTGGATCTTATACAAGAATTAATGTTATATATTTAACTGGTAAATAAGTATATTGTTCGTTTTAAAATAGTTTTTAACAGACATTTTTAATTTATTGGACAGACTATCAACTTAAATAGCTCTGCCGTCCTATTGTTCCAGCATCAATGTTCTTTTGGCCCTTATAAGTCATGGGCCATGACGATGCACACACACAAGGCCCCATATATTCCTTTCAGGAAAGATTTCGCCGAAGAAGAAGGGGAACATTTTTATCAACTTTGCTAGCAGCATCGACACCAGTGAGCTCAACAAATGCGCTGTCAGAATTTATAAAAATGTATTTCGGCAAAAGTGAAAAATCATTCACATAACCGAACCGACACACACGGTCACAGCCCCGCACACACTTTTCACTGTCAGGGCTTTGGCACACGTGCGAGAAATGGCAAAATGGCAGGAATGCCACCGATGGCAGCTTTAACACCATTTGGTTGTTGCCGCCGCCGCTCGTTGACACTGTCCCGGCTGTTGTAGGCTGTCATGCTCCCTGTGTTGGGCAACAATGTTGCGTATGTCAGCTAAATCGTTCCGGCTGCCTGACGATCCGCCCGTCCATCTATCCGGCAGCTCCTTCATTCACTCATTCACTCATTCATTCCTTCATTCAGGGAGCACCGGCAAGAGGTGTTAAGTATGCAGCCGCGCGGGAGAGCGGCAATTGTATTAACCTTATCGCAGCTCTGATTTATGCACGTAAACACACGGAGTGATGTCTGTCGGGAAATCGATCACGTCGGGAGTATCACTGAGGTTGACTAATGAGTTTAGTGACGGCACAATGAAGGCTGCAAATTGCGGAGCTGTTCAGCCGAAATACAATGCTGATTAGCCGATTTCGCGCCAGGTTATTTCCTGTAAGGAAGTCTTTAGAAATGGTTTTCTTAATATCAACTTTTCAATCTCTAAATAACATTATTCATTGTTTGTTATATTATATTGACAGTTTTATATGTAAGAACAAGTCAGCAGAACTATGGGAGTTAAGCAAATAATACATAAGAGATCAAAGATCGCCACTCAGGGTCCTTGCTTGGAAAACCTGAAACCAATTGCTTAAATATACGAAATATAATAAAAATGAAGTAGTTTTTTATTTGCTTTGACATATTTTAATGGGCTCAGATTTTAATCTGACGGTTTGGCCTAAGAGTTTAAATATTACTTTTTTGTCATGCAAATGAACAGAATAATAATGAATAATACTTTGTAAATCTTGGTGTTCGGTCAAAACAAAACTAAATTCGTTTCGAAATCAGGCCAGTGCTATATTTTCCGAACTTGATATAAGCGATTTTGACTTTTACAATTTACAGGGTTTGAATTCCCATGTTTACAAATGAACACCTGCCGATTATCAAATGGGCCATTAAGGAGATTCAAACACTATATTGTTGGGAGCTCTAATTCATACAATATATTATTTCACACACAGGATAATATTTCTCTCGTTCTCAACTAAAAATAACTTAAGTTATTTGTCGTTTTAATTCCGTATTAATTTAGTTCTGTAGAAAATCTTTCTTTAACCTTTTTTATATTCTGGCTGCCTTTTCTCAAATTACTGCAAATGACTATCGACTTACATTCTTATAATAACTTTCTACATAAAGTATAACTTTAATACAATGTTGAATTTTTTTTTAGAGGGTCAAATAAGCGTTTGATTACATCGAAAAAGTCGTATGGGAGCAATTTATTTATGAATTTATTAAGTATATATTTATAGCAAACTATTGGTACAAAATGAAGAGTTTACTTTATATGAAAGTCCTCTGCTTATAGCTTACATAGGTCCTTTGTTGTTTTATAAGTCTGTAAAAAAGTACGAATTAACACCAGACTACTGTTTAAGTTTTTTACGAATAGCTTTATTTATATTTTATATATATATAGTTTTCTATAATACAGTTTCTTTTTATAAACATGTTTTTTCGGAAATAAATTAAATATTGCACTGCCGTTGCTTATAAAAATCGACTACTTAAGTAGGCAACACAATGCGAAGATTTTTGTTAACAATCGCCGTTGTATCCACTACTTAAACATATGATTTTCGTAATTAACAGAATTGTATGCCCTGATCTGCGGGTCAGAGGTTCTAACTATTAGTGGTCCTACCCACTAGCTGTCAATTACTGGAGTTTCTTCAGGTAGTAAGCCACAAGGTCGATTTAAGTATAATCACGACTCTTTAATGGATACTACTTAGAGAGACTGCAATACAGAATATTAACACTTTCACTTCACTATGTCACCCACTAGTCTGCACTGATGCCCAGCAAGAGGAACTCTGTCAATTTATAGGCAGATTCACTAATCACTGCAAGCGATTTTTGGTTTATCAATGATGTACATAATCCCATGTGATCTAAATTTCTTTTGTGTCAGCTTCCCCGCTGAGTTCTCAATCGTCGCCTAAGCAAATATTAAATGGTCTTCCTATGATAAGACTCAGTAAGTAAGTTCTGCCTCCTTAAATATTAGTGCGATAATAATTTTAATCTGTATTTATTTCGTATATTTGTTTTCAGCAAAGTCCCTTGATAATAACATAATTTTTCCTGGCTTAATTTTTGTTGATTTCACTTTTGCCTCTTATGCATTCTATCTATTTTATTCTTTATTTTAATATAAATTCACACTTAAAGAATTTAAAAATCTTAAACTCATCTAAAAGGAAGAATAAACTTTATTCGCCGCCTTCGTTTTAATGTATTTATGCTTTAATTTTCCTTAAAACTACTTTAAACTTGCCCCCACATAACATAATCCCAGTAGCAATCAGCGTCAAGCCAAGACGCCGCCCGATGAATCTCGGGCAGCTCGCAAACACAATAACAGCACCCATCTCCATCGCATATTCACATACGGACACACGGACACACTCTCGGTTTAATAAAACAAAATCCTGCGGCGATAATTTACAACACGATTGTGCTTGGCAAATTGCTTTGATTTAAGCGCGCCAACGTGCCAGGACTGCGCTGCGCACATCCTGCGCTCAAAAAGGGAATAAAAACAAGCAGTCAACATTGGACGGGGAAAAACCAGCCACAAGATGCTCCTCCACACACACACAGCCGCAAGGAGCCCCGTGTACGTACACGTAAACGAGCGCACACATCTTCACGGCTGAGTGGCACGCCGAGGCGAAGGCAAACCAATTCAACATCCGTTTGCCGCTAATTCACACGCACACACTTACGGCCACAGGAGTAGCAGGCATCCTGGCAGCAACACCAACACCAACAGCAACAGCAACGCAGCCAGGATATGTGAAATACGCGCAAATAACGTGTTAGGAAAATTGTGTGAAAATTGTTATATATATTATATCCGTTCGCCGAAGCACTTGATATGATTTCTTCTGCTCCATTCACTGCAAAAGGTGTTGAGCAGCTCATCCTTGCCCTGGCAGTACCGCAGGATTGGGGCTAAATGGCAGCGAAGGGATCCGAAATCAGACTGAGTTCTGCCTTCAAATTAACATGGGAGGTAAGTGAAATTCTAAGGGCTAAGCCTTGGCAGCTTAAAGTATATAGTTTTTAAAATATATTTAAATCTGTTAGCCGGATCTCAGCAAAACGATTGTAATAATTAGTAAGAATTAATGTTGAGAGACGTAGAAAAGCTTCATCGTTTAAAACAAGGTAAAATTGGTTTTAGTCTAAAACAAATTCGTTTTATGAGAGATATATTTTATTAATTAGCATAATTAAATACATTAAATATAAATATAAATAATTATAAACTTTAAATATTAAGCATTATAGATGGAATAAAATTAAAAGTGTTTCTGTGCTTAAAACAAAATGAGGAAGAGAAATAACAAACGTGATACTAAAAACAAAAAATATTCTCACTCTTATAATATTTGGAAACCTACTTTTCAAATCATTCGAAATAATAAATTACTTTGTCTGAAAATAAATATTACTTATTTAATAACTTATTTAATAATACTTATCTAAAAATATAATTTTTTGAGTTTTATTTATGTTACGAATTATATATACATTATATCAAGCTGATTTCGAATTAACACTGAGAATTAAATTTTTAAAAGTTTCAAAGTTATTTAGAGCATGAAAGGGCTTAGCTTATTCCTTAAGATTCCAAAAACTACAATTTAACAATATATTAAGTACATTTATTGTTCTTACAGATCAGAATATGCTATCGTTTTTAGAACGCACTCTTCAACGCTTTTTTTTAGGAAAACCTAACCAGATACCAGAAACTTACCGGCATAGCACCCAAGAATTTAAAGACAACGTCGTTGGCTCTTGAAATCCATTTTACGGGTGCCAAGTGCCAGACCAAACCGAATGTCTGTAAACTTGCACGTGACTTTGGGCCAACTTGCAATATTTGCAGCTAAGGCCAAAACCAAAACTAAGCTGCCAACAACAATGGGAGCGGGGAAAAGTCCTGAAATCAAAACTAAAAATTCTGAAAGTCACATAGCGGAAAGTTTTCCATGCAGGTATCGTAGATCCAGCGGAAGGCTGCCAAAGTCTGTGACTGTTTGCTTAAATGATTTTGCAGTTTTTTCCTCCGCTCGGCAAACTTTTCCCTCTTTTTGTTTGCAAGTGTACTCGTTCCTTTTCTCCGCCAGCATTTTTTGTTGTTGCTGGATGCCGCATAAAAACTAATATTGTGCAGTGAGTTTATTGGAATTTCAGCGAAGAGGAACTTCTAACAGGTAGTATCTTGTAATTTTATGGAGTTAGCCGCCGTGCGGCAAGGACACACGGGCATAAGACCCTGCGAGACGACTTTGCTTTATGGAAATCGCTACCGAAAATGTCGTAAAATCAACGCAGACCACGAATACGAAAAATGGCGTTAAACTCCTAGCAAACTTCTCCGTCGGATTTTGTCTTGCGGTTAGTTTCTGTGAATCCTGCGGATGCCACGACGCGGCGGCCAAGGAAAGCACATAGAAAGTGCCCCGAAATTGTTATCCACATTAAACAGGTCGCGGCAACTTTTCGGTAGCTGTGTATCCTGCGGATTCTCCGCTTACGTGATGCGTATTTGGCATGCAGGACACGTGGGCCCCGGTCCCGCTGATAGGTATTTTCGTTGGCTGCGCATCGATGGCTCTAATTAATGTTTAAATTCTGACTTTTATTATTCAGTGACTCTGGTGCTCGGATACTTCCGTCCCGGCTATAAAAACTAAGCAGCGTACGGTGCTTTTGCCATGATTTTGCCGAAACCCAGTGCTCAATGACCGTAATGAGGAAGTCTGATATGCCGCCGCAAAAGTTACTCGGCCTTTTTTAAATGATTGTTCACGGACATTGGTAGTTCTTGAAATATATGAAATGTTTCCGAAATTACAAGTAAGGACTAATGGCTAACCTAAGCCATTTGATATTCAATACATATTAAAAACTAAAAATTTTACAAATATGAACTTTAACTCACATTTATTAGTTAACTTTACAGAATATTTTATCACAATCTGCAGTTAAGTGCCCGAGTCTTGCATTTCTATGGCAATTGGTGGGCTCGTCCTGAATACATTTAAGTTGACTAAAGTTAACTCATGAGCCATCGTCAGGAATTGACCAACTTGAACTGATGAATGAAAATTCGTTAGTGGCTCGCCCTACCAGGTGGCCCGCCCGCCAGTAATCCTCGAGCACAGTTGAGCCGAAGAATAGCGAAAGGGGTTGGGTTCGGGGGGGCAGGATTCCGTCAAGTGGCGTCACTGGTTCTGTCAAAAAGGAAACGATATCAAGTGCTTCAATCAAGTCAAACTTGCAATATATATTCAAACATTTTCAATTCAATGCGTTTTTGTGGTTGTTGCCACTCAAGCATTGGCTTTGCCATGAATATTCCCCGGCAGTGCCCGTCCCCTCCCTGTCTGGGGAATACTCGATATTCTATCCCTGCCTCCGATTCGATCCTCCTGCCCTCCGAGCTCAAATTGCAGCGTTTCAATCAAAATGTAGCTCCGTCTGGCTGCTTCTGTAATTTTTGTTTTTTGCAGCAACATTTACCTGGCCAAGCAAATTGCAATTCCAAGTAGACGCCACTCTCTGCCTGCGGACCCCCTCCATTCGTTCGCGGTCAATGCAATAAATTGGATTGCATTGGGTTTTCACTTTGATATTAGCGAACAGGTAGCATTGTTACTCCTTATTACGGTTACTTCCTTTCCAACTCCGCTGGCATTACAGCGTATTTATTTTAATTTAATTATGTCTGACCAATTGGACGAGTGCGGCATTTGGATGCTTTTTATGACCGGTACCCCTAGGATAGAATGATATTCTAGCTTAGAGACAGACAGAAGGAAGCATTTTTAACCACATTAAATATATATACCGTTTATAAGTCAATTTCGCCATATCCGTGTAAAACTTCAGATCACAGAAACCATACATACTACAGCTTAATCTATAGTATCGATTGAAGCTAAATTTATATGGAATAATAAAATCAGTTCGAACTCCGGAGGTGATCTTATTTAATGGAAATTATTTTTAGTTGTGACAACACCTACATTTGTATTGGCAGCACAAGCATTTGTTAAATAAATTTGAGAGTTTGCTGATCACTTTTACAGATTCTTTTTAAGATACTTTTTCCTCTTGAACGTCTTAGAATTCTTTGTTTTGAAACCTTACATTCAAACCTCGACCAAGTAACGAAGGGCTTTCTTCTTTCTCTGGAAAAATCCATTATGTTAAGATATCTTACAACCACGAAGATGTACATACATACATACGAAGCTGCTTAACTGAATAGATTCACATAAATTCGCTTGCATTCTTATAATTTTCCTATCATATTCCACATTTATGTATAAAAGCCACAAATCCAGTTCTAAGCCCTGCCAAAATAAAAGGTTAACATTTTATTTAGCAATATAATTTAGCAAAATATTAACAAAACAATCATTACAACGAAATCGGAAACTTAAATGTATTTAAACGCTGCCCGAATATTATTGTTTGATTCAAGTTCTTTGCATTAATGTTATCGTAAATTCCCGGGATTATGAGAACAAAACCGAAATCGGTGAAGCCAACTTCCTATTGAGCACAAAATGGATTATACAACCCAGCATCAGACCCCTAAAATATCCTGCCCGCTCTGCTAACCCTCAAACTTCCGAAATTTTGGCTGCCACAACTTGAGTTAATTTAATAAATCTTGAACAACTGAATAAGCTTTAAATTAATGACCCTGTAAAGTTCATATAAATTATTGCGTTATCTCGAGCAGCCGCCACCCATTCAGCCCCCATGGCAGCTGACACGTGGAGGCACAATGTGCCGGGCATGCGAGTTTTCCCGGTCGCTTTCCTCTCCACTTTCCCCCACATCGCTTCCGAATGATTTCTCATTTCCAATGCCGACAGCGGCAGCAGCTGGAGCAACACATTTTTATTCCTTCCGAAATCAAATTTGTATCAATTACAATTGCATTAACATATAATTTGCGAGCGACTCGGATTTCGCAGCAGCTGGCAGGAGCCGAGGAATGAACATTTAAATGGCAAGGAGCAGCCGGTGGGAAAGTTGCCCCAACCGTTGCTCCGACATCAGGAATGCTTGTATACTTATTGGGTTAAATCGAAGCCACTTTATGCTGTTCTCCCATTAAATTACCAGCAGTGCTAGTTCGTATATTTCAATTGTGCCCAGTTAGGAAAAGACGCCTGCTGAATTAATTCCAATTAAATTACAGGTTTACCAAATCCAATTCCATTTGGTAACATCTTAATTACATTTCGAAGCCCTATGGATTCGCTTTTTGAATGGGCAGTTGGCAGATTAAGTCCCAGTACATTCGCATAAATATAGGCATTTAAATGTGATGTCATTCTGACGTATTCTGTCTCACAGAAAATTAATTGCGTTTATATACATACATTTATACATTTTTTTACATTTTACATGTAAAGTAAAATGTAATTTACCTCCACATTTACCGATCGTTTGTATGGCAGCTATATGATATAGTCGTCCGATTTTAATGAAACTTACAACAAAATTCTGAAAAAATATAATGTACCAGTATATAAAAGAAGAATAAGTTATGTTGAAAACTGACAAAGCTATAATTTTTTTCTAAAAATTTCCGACCATTCCTATGGCAGCTATAGGATATAGTAGTCCGATCTTTATAAAATTAAGTCCGAAAATCTAGAATACAATATATATCTTATAACCGAGAGTTGATCAAGATATGTTAAAAAACAGTGAAGTTATCATTTTTTTTCAACAAATTTACGGATCGGTTGTATGGCAGCTATATGATATAGTTGACCGATCCGGCACGTTCCGACATATATACGAGTGAGAGTATATAGAAGACTATCTACAAAGTTTTATTCAGATAGCTTTAAAACTAAGGGACTAGTTTGCGTAGAAACGGACAGACGGACGGACAGACGGACATGGCTAGATCGACTCGGCTGTTGATGCTGATCAAGAATATATATACTTTATAGGGTCGGAGATGATTCCTTCACTGCGTTGCAAACTGCTGACTGAAATTATAATACCCTGCAAGGGTATAAAAACAGCGTTTAGTCTCCATAGTTTTTCGCCTCTACGTTGGCAATAATATTTTGTCCCTTAATTTTTTAAAACAATTTATTTATTTTGCTTAAAAAGTCTGACCTGTTCATTCTTGTTGCTAGCAACATTTATCTTATATAGAACACAGAAGTTTTCTTTAATAAGGCTTGCCAAAATTGTTAGCAATGGGCTTCCTTAACGCGTGCTACTGCTTCGTAAGATTTCGATGGAAAATTAAATTAAGCCATGGCCAAATTATGCTGGCTTCATTGTAAGCCAATTAAGTCGCACATGCATTTTCAACGGGCTTACGAACTACATGCACGTACAAAGTTTCGCCACCTTGCAGATCCCGATGGCTGGCCAATAACAAATTAGCAAATCAAACCTTCCGGCACTGTGACATAACTTCGCACCAGCTGCGGTATAAAGTCAACAAGAGCGCCAAGAAGTTGGCTTGTAGCCGTAGACCAGGGGGATTGCGGAGCAAGGACCGGGCTCCGAGCCCCGAGCCCGAGGAGTCCAAGTGCAGAGTGGCCTGCTCCGGCGACCCAATTTCCATATGCGGCAGATGGCGGTTTTTGGCTTAACTAGCCAAAACTTGGCTCTAAGTTGGCGTGCCAAGTAAAACAAGCCGGCCGGAGGTGGTTGCAGAAGCGTGAAGTGTTGGAGGAAGTGGGCCAGTAGCCGCACACATGGACTCCTTCCGGGAATTCAGGTTCAGATCCAGATTCGGATTTCTGAGCAAATCCCAATGCGGTTGCAAAAGTTGGCGACCACAAGCCGGCGGAAGGCACGGGGATGGGTGCGATAGTGAGGCACGGAATGTGAGCAGCTAATATTATTGAATAAAATTGAATTTTGCCAGCGCTGTTGCCGGTCGAAATTATTAAAACATGACGCCGGGCGTCTAGTTTGGATTTCCGTTTCCTGCCCGGCCTTTCCTTTGGCAACAATTTCATTTTGCGGCTTGGCGAGCCATCCGTAGCGGCGCGCCGCACGGATAATTCAATTATATCTTGAAGTAGGACTTACTCCAAAGCGGAAGACAGCAAATTGCAATACTTTTGCAATTATGCGAAGCCATTCTGGGCAGCATCTGATTGCCAAGGCATGTTGCCTTGGTGAAATCGCAAACAGATCCACAAGCTGCAGTCGTTATTATTTGCGGTTTCAATTCAAAGTTTGAATTTAATTTTAACTACGTTGCCGTGGTTTTATTGAATTAGTTTCGGGACAATTTGGGCATAATGCAGAAGTTTGGTGTTTGGACCATTATCCTTGTAATTAAGTTAAGTCTGATATATTGCAAGATACAGATAGGACTGATAAATATATTTTAAATGGATTAAAGCTAAACTCAATGTAACAAGCTTAAGTTGACGTCAATTCTCGGAAGTCTAGGATTACACTTCCTCAAAAAACTCATTACTTCACAATGTAACAACACCGTTAAGGCTTTCGATACAAATTCCCCGACGCTGGCTGCTCTGTTCAATTCAATTTTCAACGGCAATTGAGCAACAACCCAGTTCCGATTCCACTTTGCCATTACCATTCCCATTCACGTTGCCCTGGAAGCTCCACTGCGCTATAGTGCGGTAGACCGACCGCCCCAAAGTAAATATCCAACTGTAAATCCACAAATCAAATGCAATCAATTCAAATTTCACACTTCAATATTCATTAGAAATTTATTTTGCATTTTACAACTGCAATGTAGCTGGTTCCGCCAGAAGGAATCGCCTAGCGCAACCGAGGACCCAGCTCCTCGGCACCGCAGCTGGATTGCAAAGAGCGAACATAAAAAATAGCGCAGAATTTTCAGGAAAATTAGCTGCCAATTGTTTTCCACGCTTCACGTCGACATTCAGCTGATAAATTGAGAGCGGACCGGACGGAAATTGTGCTAAGCCAAGCAAGAAATTTCGATTTGCCAACAGCTGCGCTCCGCGATTGGTTGTGATACGCGATTGCACTGCCTGCCACTTAAAGCGAGATGCTTTAATGGTGTCGCCTCTAATTTATGCATAATTTATAACAATTAAAGCTGTAAGGACCGGCCTTCGCCCGGCTCACATGGCGGATGCGCAATGAAAAACTACGGGCAGCTGCAAAACGTCCGGCCGAAGGTGAAGCCAAACACAGACACATGACATACATATAAATGCATATGTTTTTGTGTGCCGTAGTGCAGGGCATATAACTTAATTATGCAGAAATGTAAACGTGGCCAACACCAGCACAAGTACACAGGTCGCAGCACGGCCAAGTTTCTCCGTGCGCCGCTTGAGGTCCTTTCATAAGCTCAAAGTTCATAATAGGATTTAGTTAGTACAGCTTGTAGCAGCCGTTTTCGTTGCCATTGTTGCCACTGCCACCGATGCTTGTGGCCAGCTGAAGACGATGATGATGATGCATGGCAGTTATAGTCCCCGCCTGCCCCCCAGGCTTCCTGTCCCATCTACCGAACTATGGGCACATCCAGCCAAATTGTGGGAAGAATCAATTTTATTTTCTAGCTGAAGAAATTATATTTTATATATTCATTGTGTAAAAGTAGTTTTTAAAGTCTTTGTGTATATTAATTTTATAAATAAGTGTGAACTACGAATGTTGACTCGTCACTAATTTAACCTTCTTTATCTAAGGTGGTGAAACCGATAGACAATGTCTGAAAAAATAGTGGCATACAATAAGTTGAACTTAAAATTAATGTGACATCTAAGTGCTCGCATTGATTCCCATGTTATCGAAAACAAACAAATACTAAACTGTCCTCATTTTCTTTAATACTTTTAAAGGATCATATAGAATATCTATTAAAAAAAAATGTTTAAACAGGGGATAAAAAATAGAGCTGGGAATAAATCGATTTTCAGTGATCCGATTTTTTCTAGCAAATTTAAAAAATAAATCGATTTAAGTCGAATAAACAAATAAATAAAAATTTCTGTTTGTTAGGTATAAAAATGCATATTTATCGAAGATTTTTTATTATTTTTGTTCTACACATTTTATCTATGGAATAAAATAATAAGTGTTTTTTATTCTCTCCTTTTTACATAGGTTAGGTTAGGTTAGGCCGGTAGGTCACCGAGTGGTGACCTCACATAGACCTTTTATGGTCCTTAGTGGTGCCGGAATTAGTACTGGAGACTTTTATATATATATTTTTTTTTTTTTTTTTATACAGTTGGCTCTGTAAAGTTAGGGTTGCTCAGTATGATGCTGCTTTTGGCAAACCTCAGCAGCGGGCCCGGCTTGAGTCCGGCCGCTGCCTTTAGCGAGGGTATCTCATACATACTGAGGTGGCGTTTCCGAGACTTTGCCAGTGCTGGACACTGACAGAGTAGGTGTTCCAGGGTCTCTTCGACCCCCGGTTCCTTACATTTCCTGCAGCTATCCTCGTTGGTCAAGCCCAGTTTCTTCGCGTGGGACGCTGATAAACAGTGTCCAGTTAGTACTCCTACCAGAATCCTGCACTCTTTCCTTTGAAGCTGTATCAGGAATTTAGAGAGTTTATCGTCCAATGAGTTGCACATTGTTCTTGCAATCTTGCAGGTGGTTGTGCTTTTCCATCTTAGTTCAGCCTCTCTTGCTGCTTTGCTCTCTATAACGCTGTATAGAGATCTTAGCGAAATTTGGATTTGATCCTCAGTGCCATTCTTCCGAG
>VNJR01009475.1:0-39016 GCA_008042585.1 Drosophila punjabiensis
CTCGATTTGACACAAGATCTGCCGGGTGTTTGCCCCTGGAAGAAGACGATTACTGAACAAACTAATGACTACGATGGTCATCCAGAAAGCAAAAGCCATATTATGAGCCATATCAGAATATATAAAATAAACTTTAAGAAATTAATTTTGTATCTATTTATTTTTAATTATTATAGTTGTTATATGTGGTTGTTCTTCTGCGCCGATCGCATTGCGGATATATTTTCTGACCATTCAAAAAAAGCGAGTTATGATTCGGCAGCAAGGCAAATGTATATTTTTGTATGCATTATGCATTGGCAATATTTGTTGCAGATCAGGTTAGAAAATTTCTCAAATCTTCACTGAAGAATTTGAAAACAGCTTTAAGCCAGTTGCGCCTTGGTATTAGAAAAATTTATTTATAAATATTTTTTTTGTTTAATTATAATACCTTAAGAAAATATAAAAAAAATGTGAGAGTCTCGGCTTAAGGTTGAAAACTTCGTAGTTATTGTTATAATATAACATCCAAGTTCCCAACGTATAGACGAGCCGTTACAATTTGAATTTTGAATTACCAGGGCTCCAACATAGCAGAATTTTGGGTCAAAAGTAAGTTCAGAAAAAGCATTATAGCTGGCGAACCTGAGGTGCCACGTTGGTGACCCTTTTTCCAAATTGAAGAAAAAAGATGAGGCTTTCATTTAAGCCTAAAACCAGCTCTGGGGCACGTAAGGTTTTCGCATTATTAGACTTTGAAAAGTGCCAAAAAGGGCACTTTTTCATACTTTGACCGCGATTTTCTCAAAATTGGTACGATATGGAAACTTTTGGTTTTCGGATCAGCAATGTACAGACCAAGATCTTTCAGAATCTGTCGCGTTTATTTTCCGGGTTTTTTCTTGTCGACCTGTGTAATTTGTTCATTTAGTTGTTCATTCATTCATTTGTGTTCATCCATTTCCATTGTTCATTTGTTCACATTATATTTATATTCATTTGTGTTCATCCGGTTCATTGTTTAGTGTTCACTTTATAGAAATCTACAAATAAAATATCTCAAAAATAAAACCTTTACTAAACACTATCCTTTATATAAATTCGTTTATATTCATTTATTCATTTATGTTCATCCACCTGTTCATTGTTTAGTGTTCACTTTATAAAAATCTACAATTAAAATATCTCAAAAATAAAACCTTTACTAAACACTGTCCTCCCCTCTTTATATAAATTCATTCATATATATTCCGTTATTCATTTGTGTTCATCCAGCTGTTCATTGTTTGGTGTTCACTTTATAGAAAGCTACAAATCTACAACTAAAATATCTCAAAAATAAAACCCTTACTAAACACTTACCTCCCTTTATATTAATTATCTTTCAGGTGGCGGTCGCGATCTGAACACTGCTGTTACCTACGCCCAAAACATACGCAGCGGAGTGGGCGTGACCAAAGGGCAAGCACCTGCTCCTCCTACTGCTGCTGCTGCGGCGACTGTGGGTGGTGCACCCACAATACCCAATATTTCCACCCTCGGCCCAAAAATTATTATATCCCAGAACAATATCAAGCCAATATCGCTGCTACGCATCAACAATAATAACAACAACATCATCACCGGCAGCAGCAACGGCAACAAGATAATAACAACAACAACAGGCGGAGCGGCGGCACTGATAAAGGGAGCAGCGGGAGTGGGCACGGGAGCGGTAACTGGAGGCGTAACCACAGCGAAAATAGGAGGCGTGACTTTGGGCGGAAAGATCACACCGATACCGACGATAATAGCCCGAAAAGTGGGTGGAGGAGGACTAGAGAATAGCCTGAACAATATGCCAAAGAAACTGAATAATGCGATAACGGGTGAGTGACAATACATAACATAATAATACTAATAATAATAGTAATAAATAATTAGATAATTGGTCAATAAAACAATTGTTATAGTAAAACACGAACACGAACTACAGAGAGAAAGCCTTGGCCAAGATCAATATCAATTAATGCCACTGTTCCCTTATATTTCTTTTTTTCTCTTTCTCTCTCTCTTTGCTTTTCACCTGGTTTTTCCCCACCCAAAAAAAAAACCCCCTTTTTGGTTCTACCAATTTTTTTGGTTGCTTTTCATTTCGTTTTGTGCGGATTTTTTGTGGATTTTCTGTTTGTTGTTTTGTAATTTCCCCTGAACTTTGATGCTGCGCTCCCCCCACTAGCCATGGGCAGTCCCGCCGCAAGGAGCAGCAGCAGCGGCAGCAGCAGCAGCAGCAGCCACAGTAGCAGCAGCGCCTTCGGGTCAGGTGGATCCAACACCACCAGCAATTACCTGAACAGCCTGAGCACCAACGAACTGATGAATTTGGCCGCCTATGTGGCTGCCAAGGGCAGCAGCTCACCATTGCCCCCGCCACCGTCCACGGCCGCCAATTCGGTGAGGAGTTCACCTGGCTCTGGCTCTGGCAGCTTCTTTGACGGCGTAGGAGGAGGAGGAGGAGCGACCACATCAGCCTCTGCTGCTAATTTCAATATGGCCGCGTCTTTATTGGCGCAGAGTAAGTCGATTAATGTTGGTAACCAACCAAGAAAAAAGCCGATTTATCTCTTTTATTCTTCCCCCTTGACTAAGCCCAAAGATCATTTAAAAAAAAATATGTTGTATGTTTGAATCTGCTTGGTTATTTTCTAAAATTTTGGTAATTTGTAACCTTAGTTCGGTAAAAAACTACTGAACTTGCCTTGAAAGCAAAGTAGAATGCTGCAAATTACACTTGGAGATTGTTGTAAGAGTTAGGATTGTTAGCTTGGAGCTTCGAAAACTAAATGTATTTGTTTTTGAAATTATCCTTGTCATGAATTAGAAAAGATTCCAAGTTTCCTGAAGCAGAGCGTAAAATATTTTATATTCTTAGTTACCTTTTGTTTCTTCAACCTTTTTGTGGAAAATCGTGTCTTATTTTGAACTATTTTTGGACTAGATTGAATCCCACGAAAGCTATCCCTGATTTTTTGAAATGTTTCTCCAGTTACTTTTATTTTTTTCCTTTATTTCATCTCAAGCAAGCCAAGATAGTTTTCGGATATTTGTGGAAGATTAACATGTTCTATCTTGCATAGGATATCAATATACTAGTTTCTAGTATTTTTTATACTAGATGTATTTTTAAAGATGAACATTTCAGTATTTTTACACATTTTCCTTGTGGAAACTTGTGGAAAATAGTATAAAAGTGTATGTAAATCCACCAATAGGTTAAAAATCGAACAGAGTCGCGTTTAACTCGAAAAACAGCTTTTGAAAAATCCCAAAAATATCTGTACAAACCTCATTTTACCTCCTTTTTTCTCAAATATATTTTAGTAACACATTAAACCTTTCTGGTAATGCCCAAATCTAAGCTCTGATTCTCCTCGAATAATATATAGCTTGTTGTCTCCCTCGATTCCCTGTTTACTCTAAACCGCGACTCTCTGTTGCCATCTCTTTCCCTTTCGAGGCTCTTGTGCCTGTCGGGACATGTACTTCCCTCTCACTCGCCTTGGTGTCGTCGTCGTCGTTGTTGTCGTGTTTAATATTATTAAAACCACATCATCTTTGCCATCATTATCCTTTCCCTATGCCTATTTGCTTGCAGTGACCTATGCGGGCGGCGTAAATCCCATTCGTCCCTACAAGGTGGCCGCAGGAGCACCAGGAACCGCTATCGTTGGCAACACCACCAAGCAGCAGCAGCAGCAGCAACAGATGACAACAGCAGCTGGTGGAGGAGGTGGAGCAGCAGCTGGCGTCGGCGGCGCTGGTGGGATGAAGGGTAACATCACCATGATGGAGGCCGTGCGCAAGCTGATTGCGATGAATCCGCAATACCTGACCAGCGGTATACCAAACGATGCGATTCAGCTTTTCTTGCAATCGACAAACCAAAGGGCACCGGCACCAACGATCATGCCACCGATGCCGGTCACGCCCAGTGCCGCGGCGGCTGCAGCAGCAGCAGCAGCGGCAGCAGCTGCCCATGCCTCTGCCGTGGCCTATGTCCAGCAGGAGGAGGACGAAGTGGACTACGAGGAGATGGGCGTGGCGGAGACCTATGCCGATTATTGGCCAGCCAAATGTGAGTTGTTTTTATTTGCTTTTAATAAATATTTTGTCGGAATTAACCTCTCTTCCCTTCCTTAGTGCGACTGGGCAAGAAGCATCCGGATGCCGTTGTGGAGACAGCCTCCCTGAGTTCCGTGGAGCCCTGCGATGTGTATTACCGGCTGGACATACCCCAGGAGACGATCAATAGCGGGCAGCTAAGCGCCCTGCAGTTGGAGTCTATAACGTATGCCTCGCAGGCCCACGATCACCTGCTGCCGGACGGCAGTCGGGCGGGCTTCCTGATCGGCGATGGTGCTGGTGTCGGCAAGGGCCGCACCATTGCCGGCATCATCTATGAGAATTTTCTGAAGGGCAGGAAGAAGGCCCTCTGGATATCCGTGTCCAATGATCTCAAATACGATGCTGAGCGGGATCTCGCCGATATAGGAGCCACGCGGATCTCAGTGCATGCGTTGAACAAGTTCAAGTACGCCAAGATCAGTTCGCAGGTGAACAACAATTGCAAGCGCGGCGTCATCTTTAGCACATATTCGGCGCTGATTGGCGAGTCGAACAACAAGACGGGAAAATATCGATCCCGATTCCGCCAGCTGTTGCAGTGGTGCGGCGAGGACTTTGAGGGACTGATCATCTTTGATGAGTGCCACAAGGCCAAAAACCTGTGTCCCGTCGGCTCTGGGAAGCCCACAAAGACGGGTCAAACTGTCCTGGAGCTGCAACAGAAGTTGCCCAAGGCTCGAGTGGTGTATGCCTCCGCCACGGGTGCCTCGGAGCCCAAGAATATGGCGTACATGGTGCGTTTGGGCTTGTGGGGACAGGGCACGGCATTTGGTAGCTTCAATGACTTTATCACAGCTGTGGAGAGACGGTGAGTTGGAGGGAATTAACCCATCATCAATGGCTTGGACTCACTTTTTATCCATTGCAGTGGCGTTGGCGCCATGGAGATTGTGGCCATGGACATGAAACTGCGCGGCATGTATATAGCCCGACAGCTAAGCTTCAAGGGCGTCAGTTTTAGGATCGAGGAAGTGCCTCTAACGAAGGAGTTTCGCAAAATCTACGATCAGTCCGTTGAGCTCTGGGTGGAGGCCATGCAGAAGTTCACAGAGGCAGCGGAGCTCATCGATGCCGAGAGCCGCATGAAGAAGACAATGTGGGGACAGTTTTGGTCATCGCATCAGCGATTCTTCAAGTATCTCTGCATCGCCGCCAAGGTCAGTCATGCGATTCTGGTGGCCCGCGAGTCCATCAAGTATGGCAAGTGTGTGGTCATTGGTCTCCAGTCGACGGGCGAGGCGCGCACCTTGGATCAACTGGAGCGGGATGATGGCGAGCTAACTGACTTTGTGTCCACCGCCAAGTGAGTTATAATATTCTTATATATTATTTGTTTTTAAAACTCGTTCTTCCATCTCCTTCCTTGTTCACAGAGGCGTCTTCCAGTCCTTTGTGGAGCGTCACTTTCCAGCGCCCGATCGCAATAGGATCAATCGCATTCTGGGCCTCTACGATGAGTCATCCTCGCCGCTTGAGTCTTCCTACAACAACAACAATAGCTCTGCAGCGGCAGCCAGCAAGCGGAAGGGTGCTGCAGGCGCAAGCAATGGCAAGGCCAAGAAGCTCAAGAAGCGCCTTGGCGGCAGCGGCAGTGACAGCGATGAAGAGGAGTCGACGGCCCGAAGAAAGCAAAAGCGTAGAAAAAACAGTGACAGCGATGAGGGCAACAATAGTGATGACAATGCCGCCTCTGGCAGTGATGCGGAGGACGATGACGATGAGGAGGATGATGAGGACGATGAGGATGACGACGAGGACGACGGCAGTGATATTCATGAGGCGGATAGTGATGTGGCCAGTGATGCCAGCTCCGATTTCAATCCCTTCTTCAGCGGCAGCGACAGTGACATCGATCCCTGGGTAAATGCACGCAGCAAAAAGTCATCCGCCAAGAAGGTCACGAAGAAGAAGATCAAGAAAAAGGTCAAGAAGGAAACCAAAAACAAGAAGGACAAGGATACAGAAGCGGCAACATCCAGCACCTCCTCCAGGAACTCGAACAACACCACCACAACAACCACCTCCACCGATGCCATGTCAGCCGCTGTGGCCGCCGCTCTAAACGCCGCCAAGTCCCGCAAATCGCAGCTATCCACGCAGGACAAGATCCAGGATCTCCTGCAAAAGAAGCAAGAGCTCAAGGGCACTGTGACGCCAATTGGCGTGAATGGCGTCAAGATGAACTACGGCCCACCGCCCAAGGATGCCATCGAGCGGGCCTGCACCATGAAGGAGGAGCTCTTGCGTAAAATAGAACGTTTGGGCTCCCGCCTGCCGCCGAATACTTTGGATCAACTGATCGATGAACTCGGTGGCCCCGACAACGTGGCCGAGATGACGGGCCGGCGTGGTCGTGTCGTCCAGAACGATGATGGTTCCATACAGTACGAGTCGCGCATTGAATCCGATGTGCCGCTGGAAACCCTAAATATCACGGAGAAGCAGCGCTTTATGAATGGCCAAAAGGATGTGGCAATTATATCGGAGGCGGCCTCCAGCGGTATCTCGCTCCAAAGCGATCGTCGGGTGTTCAATCAGCGGCGTCGCGTGCACATTACGCTGGAGCTGCCCTGGTCCGCCGACCGGGCAATACAGCAATTTGGACGCACACATCGCTCCAATCAGGTGAGCTTACGGTCCTTGTAATTAATACGATTTATATCCTCATCCTTATATCATTAATTCTTCTTTTTTTTTAGGTCAATGCCCCCGAGTATATCTTCCTTATTTCGGATCTAGCCGGCGAGCGACGCTTTGCCTCGACGGTGGCCAAGCGTTTGGAGTCGCTGGGTGCCCTCACCCATGGCGATCGTCGTGCCACCGAGACCCGTGATCTCTCCCAGTTCAATATTGACAACAAATATGGACGGCAGGCTCTCGAGACGGTGATGCGGACTATAATGGGCTACGAATCGCCATTGGTGCCACCTCCGACGGATTATAGCGGCGAGTTCTTTAAGGATATTGCTGGCGCTTTGGTGGGCGTCGGTATAATCGTGAACAGCGAGAGCCATCCGGGAGTGCTCAGCTTGGACAAGGACTACAATAACATATCAAAGTTTCTCAATCGTATCCTCGGCTGTCCGGTGGATCTGCAGAATCGTTTGTTCAAATATTTCACCGACACCATGACGGCCATCATACAGCAGGCGAAGCGCGGCGGTCGCTTCGATCTGGGAATTGTGGGTGAGTTTCCTTCGAGGATTTAACATGCTTAAGAACTCTCCTTAAAGGGTTTTGTAATGCTTCTTATAGACTTGGGTGCTGCGGGCGAGAATGTGACCCGGGTTCGGCTTATACGGTTTCTGCGGAAACATGCCACAGGAGTGGCGCCCACGGAGCTGCATACAGTTCGAGTGGAGCGCGGCATGATCTGGCAGGAGGCCTTGGACAAGTAAGTGAAAAGGAAGCCATGTATTAATTAATTAATAATTTAAAATGTACTTTTCCTCTTCAGATATGCTGATCTCTTCAACGAGAACGAGGGCTTCTACCTGTCCCATCAGTTGCGCAATCAAAAGCGCACCGCCATCATGGTGGTGATCTTGCCCAGCAGCGCCACAAACAGTGGCAGCAGTAGCAGCTCCGCCTCCGATTCCGACAATCCCAAGAAGAAGAAGGCATCGCGCAGCAAAAAGGAGATCATGTGCCAGATCTACAGGCCCAATACGGGTCTCCAAGTGCGTCACGAGTCGCTGTTCGAGCTGGAGAAGAAGTATCGGAAGGTCCAAATGACGGAGGCGGAGCCCCATTGGACCGAGCAGTACGATGCCTCGGTGAATACCTGCTCGCATGCGTACTGGAATGGCAACTGTCGGAATGTCAGTGTGGGCAACGATTGTGAGGTGAGTTTTTAGAAGAGAATATAAACTGGAGAATCTTTAATTTAAATCCGTGACTCTTTGAATTGCAGGTGGGGTTGCGGCAGCGCCTGTACCATGTCCTAGCCGGCTCCGTGCTCTCCGTTTGGGGTCGCGTCGAGCACATACTGAATACACGTTCCAACAGCAAGATGCAGGTGATACGCATGAAGACCACCGACGACGAGAAGATTGTGGGCACTTTGATACCCAAATCGTGCTTCGAGACGTTGATGAACGATCTGCGCAGCGATTCCGAAAAGCAGGAGGAGTTCAACTACTGAACGTTGTGTGATTTCTCCTGCTAATTCGTATCCTTCCAGCTGCGGATGATCAAGGCTCTATATATATATATATATAAATATATAATTTAACTAAACCTTAAGAAACAGCTACATAGCGTTTATATGTAAATGGACACAGCAAGAAGTGTGAAGAGCGTTTGAGAAAAAGCCACAGTAACTTTTTTATTACCTTCTTTTTTTTCGTAACCACCAAAACCAGGATATAGTAACCCGACTTTGGCTCATAAATACAGACGACATATACAAGAAAGATAAAGATAATGAAAGCAAAGCAGAAGGAGGAAATGTAATGAAATGTAAACGCTTATAAGAATGGACTTTTCTCAATGATTTCTCTACGATTAATTCTAGTTACGAGTTATGTTTAAAACCACTGAATAAACCGCCACCCTTGTAAACTATTTATTACTATTATTACATACATATATTACACATATTAATAGATATACATATATTGCATATATATAAATGAACTTTTTTTTCTTGTTTTTAAATGTAACAAAACCCCCCAGCAAAGGCATTGCATTTTTTTTCTTGTTTTTTTTTTCCTACCAGCAGCAAAGTGTACTGGCTGCTCTCGTTGTAATTAGACATAAATATAAATAAATATATATATAGTTATAATAATTAAATATAAGTTAAGCCAACAGACATTGAGAGGTAGCTCTTAAAAAAAAAAGAAATAAAAGGAAAAGAAGGCGGTGTAGAGAGTGTACGAGGGAGGAAGGTAGAAGAAGGTAAGCTGTACGTACAATTAATAAATCTAAATGTGCGGATTAAATGAAAACCAAATGTGTTTTATTTTTGAAATGTACAAAAAGTATATAAATATTATGGGAATCTTGTTTTTTGTATTTTAATTATTATTATCTAGAAAAAAAGGAAAATAACATTCTATATATTTTTTTTAAATTAATTTTGATAGTATTTATATTTTTACATAAAATTCAATGGGATGTACATATGTTTATCGAGATAATAAATAGAAAGACAAAAAAGTCGCTTTCAATATTATTTAAAAAATATTGTCCAAATTTTAAGTTTTTTTATTTAAAAATTTTGACAATATTTTTGATATAACGCGACTTTTTGTCTTTATATTTATTATCTCCATAAACATATGTACATACCTATTAGTTTAACATTAGTTTTTATAATAACATATAATACAAATAAAGCTAATGTTTTTATTTAAATCAAATCAATGTTTTATTGACAATATTTTGGAACATATTTTCTATTTTTCTGAGAACTTATTCCACCATTGAGTCAAGAATTACTCCAGTGTTTTTATAATAAATTAACAATTTTACGAAAAAAATAGTTAATGATATTTTTAATATGGTATTTTTGGCCATAAATTGGAGTTTTCCTATTAGAATAATATTTTGGCTTTAGTAAGTGATAAATTTCCATTTATTTAAGGTGAAAATAAATTTATAAATAAACAAGACTTTTTATTTTTAAACGCAAAATAGTTTAAAAGCAAGAAAACTGACTCACATAAATATTTAATAATAATAATAATTTATAGCAAGAAAACTGGCTCACATAAATATTAAATAATATTTTTTATGTTTATATATTTATTTAAATATTTTTTTTTTAATTTTTAAAATAATATTTTAAATGAATAATAAACACGATTATTTTACTTAGACAATCGTTATCGATAGCAATAGGCATTGGCAAAGCAGAACTCGCATCTCTAGGATCGCTATAGTACCTGACTCTCATCAGCTGTTTGGCGGTTGTTTTTATGCTTTCATAATAATAAAATTATTAAGACGAGAGCAAGATGCAAAGTACAAGGAGCAACCGGCTGTTGCTGTCCCTGACCCGCCGATTTCTGAACATCCGGCCAGAGGCCACGTTGTTAGCGAGGGCATCGAGTTCAGGGGCAGCGAGTTCCAGCGCTGGAACGACAACGACAGCGGCAGAGGACGAGCACACCACGCACTTTGGCTTCCAAACGGTCAGGGAGAGCGAGAAAGAGCAAAAAGGTGAGTGTGATCTCTCAGGTGGCCTTAGGTGACCTCGTTAATGTCCAATTCCAGTTCATCAGGTGTTCGAACAGGTGGCGCAGTCCTACGACATGATGAACGATGCTTTGTCCCTGGGCATCCATCGCGTCTGGAAGGACATATTCGTGGAACGACTGGGGCCAGTGCACGGCATGCGGCTGCTGGACATGGCCGGCGGCACCGGGGACATTACCTTCCGTTACTTGCGCTACCTGGCCAATCAACCGAATCCCAAGAATCGTATTAGCCATGTCACCGTCTCGGACATTAACCAGCACATGCTCGATGTGGGCAAGGAGCGGGCCAGGCGACTGGGACTCACGGCCGAAAAGTTGCCCAATTCCACGATCGACTGGAAGTGTGCCGATGCCGAGAAGTTGCCCTTCGAGAGCGACAGCTACACTGCCTACACCATAGCCTTTGGCGTAAGGAATGTCACGCGAGTGGATAAGGTGAGTTCGGAGTTCGGAGTTGCTCCTTGATGAGTTATCATCACTCTTCTCTCTCTCTCTCTCTGTAGGTCCTGGAAGAGGCCTATCGCGTACTGCAGCCGGGCGGCAGGTTCTTGTGCCTGGAGTTCAGCCATTTGACCAACGAGACAATGCAGTGGCTGTACGATCAGTACTCCTTCCAGCTGATACCACCGATGGGCCAACTTTTAGCTGGACAGTGGCAGGCGTACCAGTATCTGGTGGAGAGCATCCGCCGGTTTCCCAAACAGGAGCAGTTCAAGCAAATGATCCAGGAGGCGGGCTTCGAGCAGGTCTCGTACGAGAACCTCACCTTTGGCATGGTCAGCATACACTCCGGCTTCAAGTTGTGAAAGAAACCCTCTCTCTCTACTTTTGTGTTGTTTGGTTTTTTTGGGAATCATCGTTATATATTTTCCATGCCGCTCACGTCTTCGGCTGGAGCAGCTCATAAAGCATCGAGTTGAACAAGTATTTTTTGTGTGTTTTTTACTGTTTTTTTGTTTGTCAAAAAAGTATATATTACATGATGACATCTCCTCCGGCGGCAAGGCCTGGGAAAGACCTTGAGGCGCTGTGCCAGACCCAAATAGATGATGTAGAGGAGATACTATATGCTGACCCAGTATTTCCACCCCCGAAAATGATTGAAATTCCTGTCAGTTTTCCACACAAAAAAAAAGTGAAAATCAATGTAGGCTAATTGAAAGTTCATTTACGGTCGGTTGGTCGGTCAGTGTGTGATATAATGCCAGATCCGCTGTCTATATATGGACAAGTGTATCGGATTTAGTGCAGGTGAAATTTATGCGTGTGAATGTTGAATGCTAACGAAATGCCAGCGGATAAATGTGGCATTCAAATGCCTTCAAAATAATTGGTTGTGCTTTCGGTAATTGGTAATTTAGCATTGTCTGCTTTTATTATAATTATGCTTTCACCGAGAGCGAGGTTCATGACGGGGTTTCGAGTACGGAGACTGCACATTTGCTGCTAAATATTTAATATATTGCATTTTTGGTCCTCAATATTTGTTTTTCAGCATTTGGTATTTGATTTTTATTATAAAATATTTAGTAATTGGTTTTCAGTACTGGGCATTAAGTATAAAGTATTCTGGATTTAATAATAAGTTTCAAGTGTCAAGCTTTTAGTATTTAGTGTCTGGTATCTAGTACGCACTTTCCAGTAGTCACTATCCAGCATCTTTTACCTAATATATTCAGTATCCTTAATTCTGTATCCTGAATTTAGTATTCAGAATGCAGTATTCAGTATCCAAGATCCACTTTCACTATCCAGTTTCTACTATCCTCTATAATATATCCTTTATGTGGAATTTACTATCAAGTTTTTAGTATCTAACATCCAGTAATTAGTATCCAGTATTCAGTATCCAGTTTCCAGTGTTCAGTATCCTATATCCAGTATCTGGTATTCTGCATCCAGTATCTAGTATCCAGTATTCAGTATCTAGTACCCGGTATCCCAATTTCCAGTATCCATTATCCAGTATCCAGTAATAAGTATCTAGTTTCCAATATCTAGTATCCAAAATTCTAGAATCCAGTATCAAGGATCCAGTATTAAGTATCCTGAATTGATGTAGTATGCTGTATCCCGGATTCAGGATCCAATATCCACTTTTCATTATCCCCTATTCATTATCCATTATCCACTCCCCACTAACCAATAATCAATATTCCATTTACTATATCCAATTCGCCGGACATCTTGGCTGGATTATGTAAGCCCGCCGTGGGCCATAAGGCCGCGAGGCCATAAAAGGAACGCTGGCATAGTTAAGCGCTTTTGATTCGTATCTAAATTGCAGCCAAATCATAAACCTTCGGGGCCCTCTCCGGCAACCGAAAGTGAAAAGAGCCCGAGGAGAAACACGGTCCGGACCGAGTATATGCGGAACATGCTGGCCATTGAAAGCAAAAGTTTTGTGCGTGCACAGACGTGCGACGCATGCGTAGGTGGCTGCCATTCCACACACGGGACAGTGGATCGAGGGACATTTTATTGGGAAATTATATTTATAATTGGAATATTTGCTCATTATCTTAATTTGCTTAATTATGTTTTGAAATTTTAGCAAAATAAAGGTTTTTTTGGTCATATTTTAAAATAAATATTGAGAAATAATATTTCTAATTAAAATATTTGCTCTTAATCTTAATTACCTTATTTATGATTTAAAATGTTCTAAAAACAAGGTTTTTAGGTAATATTTTCAAACTTCCTGTATAATAAGTGATAATATTTAGAGTGAAAATATTAACTATTTACCATTTTAATGCCTTGAAATTTGATAGTAGCACAAATTTTACAATCAAAATTTGTTGTAGTATATTTTTTGGCCATATTTTCGGTTTTCCAGAGATTAATATCAGGCAAAAAGCCTTTGAATATAAAATCTGGCCTGTTTATTAAACAAAATATATTTGATTATTTATAATATAGGGAAAAATAATAAAACTTAATTAAAATTTTTAAAAAGTATTAAGTAAAAGTAGAATTTTGTTAAAACCATTTTCAAATGTTTTTATAAATTTTTGTCGGTAATTGATTTTTTAATATCTTCCTTGTTTGTAAATTTTTCTATAATTGATTTTGTAATATCTTCATAGTTTTATTTTTATATATATACAAAATATTACAACCAAAATAACAGCCAAAAATATTTAAGATAATTTTTTGTATGATTTACTTTTTATTCTATTTAATTTTTTGTATATATATTTTTTTTTTATTGACTTTACAAATTTTCCCATAAAGAGAATCACACTTCGAACCACTGTGCCTGGTCAGTGGCATTAGCATAATGAGGTGTCGTGCTTAGTGGCCCGGCTTAGGGACAGGGACAGGGGTTGGGTATGGGTATGGGTATGGGATGATGGGGCAGCAGGTGAAATGGCAGCGTAAAAGTCATAAACTGACCAACTGCTACGCCGATCTGCAGTGCATTGCTACCGCGAGACGAGGGACACCGACGATGATGGCCACTTGGTATGCACAGTGGGTCGGCAGTGCGGCAGTGGCGGAGTGGCGGCGTTACCACTGTGCGGCGATGTCCGCTTTATAAATACAACAGCGACCAAGGAAGTTCATTTCATTTTCTTGGCGGCGATCGCTGCGTTGACATAATCACGGATTACGGGCAACACCTCCTCCACCTCCTCCAGCTTGGACTCAGAGAAAAAACCAGCCAAGATGCACTTCATTGCGAGCAGACGGGGCCCGCTTCTCCTGCTGATCGTTGTGGCTTTAATTTTGGCCATTGGTGAGGAAGCCGAGGCGAGTGGCCTGCGTCTGCGGCACTCGAGGAGATCCACCTCGCCGCTGCCACCAGTCAGCACCGCAACACCCACCACCACAAACACAGCAGAGGAGGCGCCGCCACAAACAGTCGAGGAGGAGAGAGAGAGCCCCAGCCAGGTGACGGAAGCGGAGCCCGAGGCGGAGATCACCACGGGCAAGCACAAGCGCGGCATTCTGCATGGAGGAGCACTCGGTGGTGGCCATTGGCCCGCTCGGACTTATGCCGCCCATTATGGCTACAGCCTGCAGTTGCCCGGAGGCAGTGCCTTCCTGGCAGCCGCTCCCTCGCAGAGGCATTTCATCAAGTACGGACATGGACATGGACTGCGTCCATTGGTGGCCCAGACAACCGGTTTGGGAGGTGCTCTGCTGCCAGCTGCTGGTCTGACTCCTGCTCTGTCTGGTGTTGTGCCTGCTGGTCTCACTCCTGCTCTGTCTGGTGTCCTGCCTGCTGCCCTGCCTGCCACTGGAGTGGCTAGTGTTTTACCTGGAGGCGTGGCGACCGCTTTGAGCGGTGTACAGGCGGCCCCACCCTCGTATGTCCTGCGTCCTGGCAACGCTCTGGTCTCCTCGTACAGCGTCAACTATCCCCATCATCAGCATCTGCAAAAGCCGGTGGTGTTCCAAGCGGCAGTGAAGCCACTGCACTTCCATGCTCCAGCTCATGGTCATGTCCATGCCGTGCAGGTGAGTTGAACTTGCAGATAAGTTTTAAAGAAATTAATTGATATTCCAAATGTCTTTCTCTTGCCAGCAGCCCACCTATGTCCAGGCCTTTGCTCCCACAGCTCCCGCTGTGCCTGTCCAGCCCGTGCAGTCGGTCGTCCAAACTATTCCCACCATCCAGCCTCTGCCCCTGCAGCCCGTTCAGCCGGTGACCCACATTCAGCCCCTGCAGCCGGTGACCCCGGTGCAGCCTGTCCAACCTGTTCAGCCCACGGTGACCTTTGGAGTTCAACCTGTTCAGCCCGTGCAACCTGTGCAACCTGGGCAACCTCTCCAGCCAGTACAGCCCGTCCAGCCCTTTGGCATTCCCTCGCCACCGCCAGCTGTTGATGTGCCAGCGTTACCCCAGTTTCCGGTAGTTCCCACCTTCGGCTTCCAGCCCCCTCAGCCCGCACAGCCAGTGCCCGCCCAGCCGGCGATTCCAGCTGCTCCGGAGACACCAGAGGTTCCTCAAATACCCCAAATCCCAGCCATACCGCAGGTTCCCCAGATTCCCCAGATCCCACAGATCCCGCAGATCCCACAAATCCCTGGACTGCCTCAGTTCCCCTTCCCGGGCTTTCCACAGATCCCACAGTTTCCTCAGGCGCCGACACCACCGGCAGTGCCTGCTGTTCCCTCGGTGCCTTCGGTGCCCGGCTTTCCCGGCAATCCTCCGCCGACAGTCAATCAGTTCTTTCCGGCTGCTCCGCAGCCTCCATTAACCCAACAGCCGCCTACTTTCGTCCAGCCAGAGGCGCAGTTTCCTGGGGGAATTGTACCACTGCCAGGATCCCAGCCCGTGCTCCCAGAATCCGGCACCGGCATAGCCTCCCCACAGATTCCACAGACGCCTCAGCCGGAGCCTCAGCCTCAACCAGAGCCGGAGCTGCCACCCACCCAGCGACCCAGCCAGCAGCAGCCGTGGAAGCCCGTGTTCTACCAGCCACCCGCCGAGTCCTCGCCAGCTTCGCCCAACCGACCCTCGATCACGCTGCTGCCACCCTATGGCAGTTCGCCAGCTGAAGGTGAGAGAACTGGGGACCATCCTTGGCAGGATTTTGAACTATAATCGTTATTTTCTAACTGTGTCCAGGCTACTTGCCACCCGTGGGCTCTCAGCCGTCGCCATTGAGCTCCAGCAGCGCCGCCGGCGTGGGCAGCCATGGCGGCATCTTCGACCAGCTGAGCGACGCCGAGCTGGAGCACATCTTCGCCCAGGCCCACTTGGCCCAGCAGCAGCAGCAGCAGCAGCAGCGCCACAATTACCACCATTACTAGGAAGCTTCTGGGGAACGCTCTAACCTTTAGGCACATTTTATAATTTTTTTTTTGTTTTTTTTTCTCCCTTTCTCTCCTTACGCTTTCATGTATCTTTTACCTGTATTTGTAAATTATGTTTTAATATTAAATAAGTTATTTATCAAAGTTGATCGTGGTTCTGTTTTTATGTGGTGAATTTTGTGCAGTTTTTGGGAGTTAAATATGCACTACGGCATTTGTCATGCCAAAATCATGAGTTTTTTCATTGCAGTTAAATTTGTATATTGGATAATTATTGCAGGTCGCATTTAATATTATATTTTCTTTTGCTTGTGCAACTTAAATATAATTAAATAAATAATTCAATAATATTTTAAAAAAGCACTACAGCATTTATCATGCCAAAATCATGCCTTTTTTCTTTTAATTAAATTTTGAGGTTGGATAATTATTTAAGGTCTCATTCAGTATTATTTTTTCTTTTGCTTATGCAACTTTAATATTATTAAATATTAACAATAAAATAATATGAAAACAAGAAAGGAAAGTAACTTCGGGAAGCCTAAGTTGATATGCGCTTGCAGTTTGACTTTTGATCATAAATCCGATCATAACTCTGTCAAAAATGCATTAATTTCAAAAAACGAAAAGCGGAAAACTTTATTATAGTTCTTTTTTAGTTTTTAATATGTTAAAAAATCAGTATTATTAATTTAAAACTTTAAAGATTTTGGTGAATTCATTCACAATTTTGACGATGTAAAATAATTTCAAAAAAATTTACTACATTTATTTTTCGTCCAAACATGGCTGGATCGACTCGGCTGTTAATGCTAATCAAGAATATAAATGGTTTATAAATAACGATTCCTTCACTTTTTTTCGACTAATATTATTATACCCTGCAAGGGTGTTAAAATCACTACAGCCTTTGTCATGCCTTAGTCATGCCTTTTATCATGTGAGGAAATTTTTATTAAGGGGGGGGGAATAATTGAAAGTCTCTTTCAATATTATTTTTCCCTTTGCCTGTGCAACTAAACATTTTTTAGTTAAGAAAGTTTTTATGTTCAAAAATACTTGAAGATCCTATTTAATTGTAGTCTCTTTTACTTAATAATATTAATATTTTCATGTAGTGAACTGTGTGCAGTTTTCATGTGCAATAATTCACTACAACTTTTATAGCTCCAAAATTACGTTTTTCATGTGCTGGCATTGTAACTGTCCAGTAATTTCCATAAATTCCCCTGCTTAATCTTCCGATTTCTTTCAGATTTTGAATCCTTACGCCTCAAATGCTTTGTAACCGCCCAGAAGCTTTTCCACCCCACAGGGCTTTTCACCTTGAACTTGGAGGGAAACTCTTGGACCTGCTGAGAGCTTTTCCCGCTCGGCGCTTTTCATTCATAAATTCCAAGCGGAGCCGGCTTGGTGAATGAGTGTGCTACTTGGGGTGTGGGGGTGGAAGTGGAAGTGGGTGGTGAACGGGCGGTGAAAAGCAGCAGGAAAAGCGGGGCATGCCACATGCCACATGTTGCAGCTCGCTCGACTACTCGGCATGCCCACTTTTCCGCTCAGTTGTTTGTTATCGTTGGCAGCGAACGCGCGGCGCTGCGGATGAAAAATCGAACCGAGAATCGAGAATTAAGCAAAACATATATCCATCGGCGCGATCTGTGATCTCGGTGTTGAACCCCCTGCAAAGTGTGCGGCGAAGTTCATTTATTTTTCCTACATATTTTTTTTATTGTTTTTGTGCTAAAATTAAATACAATTACCGGAAAATCGGAAGCAAAAAACAATAACAAAAGGAGGAGGAGGAGCAGGAGGCGAACTCCCTGGCTGCCAGTGATCATGCGTACGTGTCTTTTCGTCGGCAAAAAAATAAACAATTTCCGGGTTGTTTCTTCAATTTTTTTTTGTGTCCAGAAAGAGTAGATATATGCCAGATATATATATTTTTATCTACTTTATTCACAATTGTTTGTTTGCTGAATTAAAATAATAAAAGCCTGGCCGGCCAAAGATCTGTTCAAGATATTGGCCAGGTCTCGCCTTGAAGAGATAAACCAGAGAAATCGGAGAAATCCCAACTGAAAATTGCTAAAAAAATCAAACAAAAAGGATCTATGAATAACAAACAAAAAATATACCCAAATAATATTTATAAATAAAACAAATAACATAAAAGTATTTTAGGATTTAAGGAATATAAGAAAGTCCCTCACAGTAAATAATGTTTACAAGCTTATTTGCTTATTTATTTTTAAATAAATCCATAAAGTTCTCAATGAAGTTGTGAAAGTTATAGCCATGGAAATCAGTCAGAAAGTAATGACAACCAATAAGAAGGCTTTGCAAAAGTTCAAAGACAAGGCGCAAGTTTGTTGTTTTGCTTTTTAACAAAGTATGTGACTCCGAGGAAGGTCCTTCGAACTTAAATAAATACAATAAAGTTTCATTAAAGGTGGCTTTGGGATGTCTTAATTTAAATGTATAAACTTAAAAAAGTCAGAGGGAATGTTTTGAGAAGTGCTTAGCAAGCTTAGAAATATTTTAATAAATAAATAATAAATAAATAGGAATGTAATTTGGCTTAAATATTTCTCTAATTAGATTTTTGTTTTCTATTATAATATGTTTTCTTTATTTTTAATTATTTTATTGTATATAATATTAAGCATATAATTCTTAAATTGTTTGTTTGTTTGTTTAAATTTCTTTTTTTTATGTAACTCAGAATGTACCCTTAACTCAAAATGGAAACTTAAAAAATAACAAAGTTTTCTACATTTTCTTGAATATTTTCCGTTTATACCTATGACAGTTATGAGATATATCTCTTCGACTTAAAAAATATATATATAGTAATTCTAAAAACATAATAAATAATCATAATTCAAAGTAGAACCTAATTAAAAATTATAAAAGCATCAGAAAAGCCTTAAAAAAAACTAGGTTATATGTTTTTTTGTCAAAACCATTAATTAAATCATCATTTTTAAATATATTCTAAACATAAAATATATTCGAAATTTAACTAAAATCCAGTAAATTTTAAAGAGATTTAATTTAGACACAAAACCCACTACAAAATCCAATCAAAAATGCCAAAAACTGACACGAATTTTTGGCAGTTCCAAAAATGAGGCCAAGCCTCTGCGACATATTTTTATTGTTTTTGAATATTTGTTGTATATTTTTAGTACAAAATTTGTACACCCCAAAAGCTCGATTTTCAATTAAAATTTCGCATTGCAATTTGCATATTAATTTATGTTTATTAAACGGACAGCGGCGGCGCCCCAATGACTGGGCCTCTTATAGGAAGGGATTCTCTGCCGTTAAATTTGTTTGTAATAAAATGCCATTAAGTGTGTAAGTGCGTGGTGCCGTTTAGATTTATGAGCTCCAATGAATTGCAAATCCCCTCCTTCACCGCCTTCCCTCCTCCCTGGTGGGGAAATGAGGTGATGTCCTTGCGGCCATCCGGGGAAAACTCTCGAAATGGGCGCTGACCTGACCTGACAACCAACCGCTTGATGTCGCCCGAAAGTTGTGTTATTAGTTGTAACTCGGTTTCTCCCGCATTCTGGCGGCTTAAACAAAGTCCTGCCACGGGCTACACTTGGCGAAAAATTTGGATCTAAATGGTATGTCGATACAGTGAAAGGATATCGATAATAAGCCTAAAAATATATTCGTTTCCAGCAGGCAATGTGCATAATTTACGCATAGTTTTTTTGCAGTACAAAAAAAGTTGAAAAATGTTTTTGAAATTATATCGATTTTTTATAAATTTTCTATCGATTTTTATTACATCAAATTTTATTTTTTATTTATAAAACAAATTTTAGAAATGGATTTGAATCAATTTTAGTTTTTCTTTGCTTATATTTTCTTAGTAAAAGAAATAAAAAAGCATTTCCTCTATTATATCGAAATTTTTTTAAACATTGTTGATAATGTTCGATACATTTATTATCGAAATTTACTACTTAAATTTTCCAAGCAAATAACTTTAAAAATACTCTGTGTTGGTATCGATATTTTCACATTAATAATCGATATTTATTGATGCATTAATTATCGGTATTTATTAATAAATGATTAGCGACTGTCTATTATAAATGTTGATAATGTTCGATACATTTATTATCGAAATTTACTACTAATATAAATAACATAAATCAAAAGTGTTCCTTAAATTTTCCAAGCAAACAACTTATTAAATTATCGATATTTTCACATAAATATCAATATTTATTTATGCATTAATTATCGATATTATTAATGATAAGCGACCGTCAATAAATTTATCATCAGGCGAAGAAGCCTAAAATTTCAAATTTCTAGCTTAATTTGATGAAAATGTTTTTATAATTATTTTATAAATTTTAACTAAATTCCTGATAATAATAATATTAATTAAGAGAGAGAGGGAACCCCTTTTTCTCCTTAAATCTTTTTGAGACTTGAAACCCCTTATTTCTTTGAGTGTACATAGCACCATGGCAACCAGCGTTTATGAGCGGAGTTGGGGATTAACCAGGATCCCAAGGATCTGACCACACCTTTTAATTCATGCGAAAAAGCCAGGGGAAGTGAGGGGAGTGAGTGAGTGAGTTAGTGTGGCGCTCCAGAGATAAGCGGAATGTGTCAATTATGTGACGGAGATTTTCTACCCCATTTTTATTCTCCCGTTGGAATTCAATTAAAGTCTCCTCCCCGCACAATCTCTGCTGGGAAAAACTATTCAAGGCAAGCTGCTTTTGATAATTACAATAAGCTTAAGTTGGACAGAAGGAACTTTTGCTTTAAGTTATATGCATATAAATATTAATAACATAATCCCCAAGGCTTAAAGCCATGAAATTCTTTTTAAGAACCATTTTTAGACACCTCCAACAATTGTTTAAGAGCTGGAACAATATTTAAAAAAATAAGAATATCAATATTTTAAGGCTCTGGCTTCAGCTCTTTCACCTCGAACTCTATTCCTGAATTTTCAGCTTTTGGCTTTGTAAAAGCGGAAAAAACAAATTGTAACTCAGGCGCCCGTTCAACCCATTTCCGGAATGAGAAAAGGCGTAAGTGGAAGCCGATTTTCCTCCACTTAAGAACTTGTCGCTGGCGGCCACGTTCCACTCGAAAATATGGACGAGATCTGGACCGAGCTCCGAGTAATCCCCAATACCCCCTTCCCCCCTTCACAGCCTGTTTTTAGGTAATTTGAATACGGCAAGGCAATCGTTATTTATGGAGGTCGGAGGTTCTACGATTACAGGGTCCGCTCCGAGCATGTGGGTGCCAATGCAGGGGAATCCCCTTTATCCGCATCCATGGCCATTTTCCAAACACTAGAAAAGTGGCTTCTGGTTGAAAAATATAGTCTAGTTGTTGTGTATTTTGATATCAAATGAAATTTTTACAGGGCAAAACATTATATATGTAACGAAAAAAAGGTGTTGGTTATTGTTTACGCTCGTCAGGAAATATTTTTTAGTATATTTTATATTTTTCTTGGTGAGAAATTCATGGGGAGCATAGATTTTTCTATTTCTAACATTTATTGGCATATATTTTATTATTTATTTTATTATTTTAATATTAATTTTGCATTTGTAACGAAGTCAGTTTGTTAGCTTCTTTTCACGGTCGCCACAACAAACCTTAAATAAATAATATATTTTTTTTAAATGAGAAAAGCATAAGGAGCAATTGTATTTTAAATTTACAATTATAACGAAGGTTACTTTTTAGCTCCGGTTCACGGTCGCCATAACAAAACTAAAAATACATGATTCATTTTTTTCATGAAGAACAAATATTTTTATATTATTAACATTAGTTGGTATTGATTTTATTAATTGTTTTAATATTAATTTTACACATGTAACAAAATTATATTTTTAACAGTCGCCATAATAAACCCTCAAATGAATTTAATACATTTCCTGGTAAGAAATCCATAGATAACTTCGCTTTTTCTATTACTTATACTAGTTGGTATAATTGAATATCATATCATATCATATAATACCTTAAATGAAAAACTTCTATAGCGTAAATATGTAAATTCAAAGCTTAAATATTCATAGTTATTTTCTATATATTTACTCCGTAAATGAAACTGACTTCCCCAAAATATTTTCAAGTGCATTCAAAAGTCGCTCCCGCCCAGCATCTGTTGTCGGTCCCATATCCGTATCGGCATAGCCATATCGTCATAGCCGTATCGTATCCATATCCGTAACCATGTCATTATCCGGCGGACGCTAATCGATGCTGCCCCCGGGGGCACCGTATCAAGTGACGGACGGACGGAGGGAGCGTGGGTCCAGTCCAGCTTCTCGTTTCGTTTTTCGGCGAGCTTTTAGGTTGATCAAAAGTAATCTATATAATTTTGTGGCTTTATTTTTTGAGAGGCGTCGCATAATTGAATTGTCCGTGGCAGCAATGACAGTGTCCGCCATAAAGGTTATGCCCCACAGCACACACATACACCCGAACTTTCAACCGGAAGTCCATTGGCGTGTGACCTTTAAAGGAGTATTTTCCAGGGAGAGAGCTTCCAAAAAATAAACCTGGAGCTGCCTGAGTGATTGGAGGAGCATTGGATTTGGGGCTGTGGGAATCCCCCAAAGAAAAGTAATTGCGGGGGCGGAGGAGGACGAGACCCCTAATATATATCTCTTTTTGTGTGATATATGATTGAAGTGCGAATGATTCCGTTTCCTAAAAACATCCCCAGGGATCAGGAGGAGCGACAGGCAGCGCGCTAATGAAGTGCTAAGCCATTAAGGAGTCCTTTAAGGAAAATGACAGCTTGCTTGGGTTCTACTTAAAATATATTTGATTTTCCATTGAGTTTTGCATGAAATTCTTTTGTTTTTATAATAATTACTACCGGATATTCCCTTTGACCAATTTACAACTACTTTTGTATATAAAAAAAACTTGGTCTAAAAATTTAATTTCCCAAAAAGTAAATATCAATGAGAGAGAATCAACGAAGGTCGCAAATTCAGGCAAGTTCCTGCAGGAGTTTGAAAACTTTTCGCACCAAATACTCGTAACTTTTGGTAACTTTCTTCACTTTTTTTTTTTTGCTATAATCATATATATTACGAGCTTGTCCATTTAACTGACCTTTTATCTGTGATTCGGCTTAAAGTAGTCCTCGGCTAAGAGGGGGGAATGCTGTCACATCTAATTAATATTATGCGTGGCTTTTTTTCTCGTCTTTTTTTCTGTGACTTTAATCTAAGGATAAGCGAAAAAAAAGGGACAGGACGGGATAGGACAGGACAAATAGGAAAACAGGATAAAACATCGGTATTTACATATGCTGTGTGTGTGTGAGTGATGTGACCTCTGACCCTGCCAAGTGGAAAAATGAAAAATGGACAGCGTAATTCCCTGATTGAAGCCTAACAGAGAGAAGGCCAAAAAAAAGGGCAATATGTCCTACAGAGCACACAGAGAATAAGTTAATATTAATTGTTTATTATTAATTAATTATTATATATTATAAATTATTTATTTATTTTATATTTTTTTATATTTTGATAATATTGTTATTTTCTATAGAAATTAAGGAGCATTTTAGAAAAGTTTTAATTAATTATTAGAAATTTGTATTTTTTATTGAAACAATAATAAGCAACCCTATTTTTTTAAATATTTAAATAATTAAATAAATATTAAAATAAAGAATCAAAGAAAAAAAAATAAATAAATAAAAAATAAAAGAAAAATATATTAGAACAATTTTAATAACGAATAAGAAATTATTTGCTCCTAAAACCACACCAAAAACAGGCCTTTAGCTTTGTGATTGTATATACATATCTTGGTATATTTTGTGAAAATTTAATGATTTTGATAAGTTATTGAGAATATATTTAGTAATTATAATAAAAAACTATATAAAGCTAAATATTTATAACGAATTTCTCTCTTAAATAATTTTTTCCAGCCTTTTCTTAAGCCCTTAATATGAATAATATATTTAAATATATTTAAAACAGTTTCTAGTTTCTATAAAAAAAAAATCTATAAAATTGTATAAATTAAAAGTTAATAACTAACTAATTAAATATCCTTAAATGAAAATAAAATGCTGACAGTATCTTTGAGTATTTATCAAATCAAATAATTTAACTAAGGCTTTAATAATAATTAAAAATTCAAATGAATTTTTAAAGACACTTTTTCATATAGTAATGTAACCCTTAATTTCTTTCTCTGCACTAAAACCAGCCTAGGAAAGCGCTTAATTTTGCCGGGACTTTCCCCATTTGTGTGTGTTTGACCTTTGAGCCATCGGAAAAAAAGCATTAACCATTTCGCATGGCATTTATTTTCATTTGTATCCTCGGGACCCCCTCGTGTCAGAGTCAACCAGACTATATTGACATTCCTTATCATTAAATGGGGATTTCTAGGCCCCAAAAACAAGCTAACAAAAAATCGGAGAAAAAAAGAGCAGAAACCAGAACCGATGAAATGATTAATTTCCTGGGGAGTAATTAAATGCGGAAATGGGTTAAACACTTAACCCAAACGGACAGGGGCCACTTGCTTAAAAATAAAACTCCGTCAGAGATTCGCAAAGTGTTCTCTATATATCTTTATATATATATAGATCGGCCAATCTATATATAATGTAGATATAGGCGAGGATGGGGCACTTGAGGCACGAATTTTCTGTTTATCATTCACGTTTGTTTTATAATTCTTTAATTTTCTTTTTGTTTTTTTTTTTTTTTGGGAGAAGATTCACTTCTCTTGTTTACAACTTTGTTGTTAGCCAAAAACTTTTCTGGGTTTTCGCGCTGCTCTGTTTTTGTTTTTCATTTCCATTTCCAATTTTTCGTTGAGTATAAAAATTCCATTCTCGGTTTCTCGGTTTGAATCTAAACAGCCGAAAATCGAAGAATTATCTATGTATATATATATATATATATATGAACAGATATCTGGGGGAGTGAATAAAGCTTTTGGAATTTCTCAGCTGTTTTTAGTGCATGTCGTAATGGACATAGATAGTCCAGAGATTATACAAATCTGCCCTATTTCTGGGCTATAACATTAGATGATTATTTGATAGTTAATAAATAATATTTAATAATTATTGAATTCGATAAGCCACAGGACTAGCCTTGATAGATAATCTCCAATCAAGGCTTTTCCTGTATTTTTAAAGCTTCAAGAAATGTATATTTTTCTAAAACTGTTTTATAAATAACAAAATAAAATATTTCAAAACTATTTCTACTTATATTTAGGTTAGTTTTAGATTTAATAATTAAAGAAATGAGTATTTCCCCATATTTAAGAATTAATTTAGTGGTAAATCTCCCTTCTTTGAAGCCACTCAATATAATTATATTGTAGATAATTCAATAGAATCTGATTCATCGGCGTATCTAATAGATATTGATCGACATCGACGGACATATGTCGATTAACTGACAGCGGATATCGGCCTGCACACACACTATATTGTATATTGTTTACTTTTCCCGCAATTGACTTCTATTTTCGTGAGTTTTCCTATTAAGTTTTCGTTTGTTTTAATTGCTGCCCCTCCCAAAAAATAAGAAGAAACCAAAAAAAAAAGAAAAGAATAAAAATACGAATAAGAAACAAGAACACTGCGAACTTTCACCTCTTGCGGCTATTTTCGGTCGACAGGTGAGCAGGGAGCCAGGTAAGGGTCAGACTATATAAACAAATCCAAGCCAATTTTGGGGAGGGGTCCGATAATGTCTTTCTCCAGCACTTTGTGTGTACACTGCCTAAAAAAAACATATATATTTAAATATTTAAGCTGTAATTTTTGAATGCATTTCTTTGATTCCTCTAAAAAACACACATTTTAGGCATACAACTCCTTCTGGGTTGAGTTGTCTTTAAATAGTTTATTTATTCCATGATTTATTTACACAAAGCGCTCTTATATTATCTGAATTTTGATTGCCCTTTATTTCTGTCACTGTAAATTACCTGCGGTGGTAAATTCCTATTTAAAGATTGCTTCATTTTTTACATTTTCTGAATTCCAAGCAGGGATGCCATGCAGTTTTATTTGCTTTTGAAAATATTATTAAGAAGTGTTCAAATATGAGTTTAAAAATTTTCAAAATTTCATTGAAAATGTTTTAAATTGTGTTGTTAAGTTAAAGGAAGAATTACTGCATAAATAAATCATTAAAACTCAGTAGAAAGCTAGACAAACATATCTTTAAAATTATCTGATTTTCCTACTTTAAAAGAATTAAAGTTTTCGATATTTTTGTAAGCAAAACATTGATTTTAAATCGATATACATGTTCATCTCTAAGTAAAATGGATATTGTATCGATATTTTCTGATATTATTAAATAATATTCTGTTTAAAATAATGATCTATAAAACTGGGGAAAAGAAATCAAATATATTTATCGATATTTACATTAATCAATGTTATAGTTTTCTCCCCAAAATAAATAAAATCACATTTATCGAATATTTTTCGATTTTCTTGATTTATTTACGAATTATGCAATATTGTTCAATACCTAAAATTTCGATATATCAAAGTTTACAATATATTCCAAATGAAGTAGAGAGCAAAGTTTTTGTCGAAATGTTTATGTTTTTATTGTTCTTTATTCTTTAAATATTTTTTATTTATTTCACTTGTATTGCTCCCTATTTGTCTCAGTGTAAATACATTTATTGGGATATTAGAAAGAAGCAGTAGCTCCAAGGAGAGGCATCCATTTGAGTGGCTCAATGGGAATTTATGAGCAACAAAGTTGTAAAAGTTTCGCTTCTCTCGGAGAAGGGCCCCCGTGCGCTGGGTGCCAGTTGCCAGGATAAAGGAGCAGGAGCTACTGGAAAAAGAAAGGAAAGGAAAGGAAAGAAGGAAAGGAAGAGAAGGGCAGAGGGCAGACAGGCCATAGCCATGTCAAGGGGAATGCCCCGCTTGGCCAGGATCTGGCTGGGATCTGGCTCATCAATCAAATGGCAGTAGCCGGAGCCTGAGCCGCACTCATCAAACATTTCAATTTCGCCGCAAATGTGTTGACAAAACGTTGATGACGACGGGCTTAGCGGGGATTGTGAACAGGATGCGATGGCGATGGTGATGGGTGATGTGGCAATGTGATGAGATGAGATCCTGTTGCTATTCCTGGGACTCTGTGCTTAACCCTTGACTTTGCCCCTTCTCAGGCACATTAGCAACACGTGTCAAATGCTCCATGTCCTTGTCCTTATCCTTGGCCATGTCCTTGCCTTTGGTTCCGCGCCTCGAATGCCGCGCTTAATTACACTTTTATGGAGTCATCCAGCGACTACACTCATAAAAATTTTTACCTAAAATCGCCATAAAAAAGCCCCTTTTCGCCCGTAGATTCAGAAATTCGCCATAAAAACGGCCTCAAAGGCGAGTCGCCCTAAACATAAGAAAAATTTGCCATAAATTTAGGAAAGAATCCTTCTCAAATCTAGGGCGATTTTCCTTGAATCTAGAAAATTTTTTCCTATTTTTAGAGCGATATGATAAATTATCGATGTTACTATCGATTGTTGCGATGTTTATTAAAACGGCGATACATCAATACATCGAGGTTTTTCCATCTCTATTGGAGAATAAACTGTCGTGTAATGTTTTATGTTTATTTATGAAAAATTATATTTTTTATATATGTAGGATTTTTTATTGTTATTTAAGGGTAATTTTTTATTAATTAAGGCAAAAAATAGTTACTTTTAGAGTGAGTAACTATGATGAGTGGATGCTTGCTACTTATGTAGTAGCACATACATATCTAAAACTTGACCGGCAACCGTCACTTCATGCTGGGGATGTTAGGACCAGTTGGGAACTATAAGCGCACGTGTGCGACATTTTTCGGCATGAATTTTCGCCATGGTTTCACGAAAAATCGCCCGTAGATTTAGGAAGAAATTAAACGAAGCAAATTAGGAAACCTTGCCCTAAATTGAAGGAAAGATGGAAAAATAACCATAAAAAATGTTATTTAAGGTGGCTTTCCTTATTTTAATGGTGCCTTGCCTTCAATTTAAGGAAGCCCTTTCTTAATACTAGAAAAATTTTCTTAGATTTAGGGCGATTATTTTTTATGGCGATTTTTCTTAAGTACAGAAAAATTTTTTTATGAGTGTACGTCTGCATCCTCAAAGCTATCCCTATTCGCATTGCCATTGTCCTTTCGTTGGTGTTGTCATCATCTCGCATTCGTAATTGCAATCCGTTCTCCTCTCCGCTGTCTGAGTTATGACCTGCAATGCAATCCTTGCTGAGGGGGCTTCGGCTTCGGCTTCGGCTCCTGCTCCTGCTCCTGCTCCAACCGGCAACCATATGTTTTCGGCCAGAAACGGAATTTTCCATTTGATTCTCATCGAAATATGTTTTTTAAGCAAATTATGGAAAATCCTGTCGTCCTTGGGGGCTGAGTTTGTGCTGTGTCTCCCTCTCTCGTGCCTTTTTGTCCCTTTTTGATTTCTGTCCAGGATCTCATTACACAGAGGTTTGCTGGGGGTTGGGTTTGGACTCCGAAGAGTCCCTTGAAATTATGTCTAACAGAAAAGTAAAATAAAAATTATAAATACATTAATTTTCACCGGTTGTTTTTAGAAGTTTACCAGAAAATCTTAATGTGAATCGACTATAAATCCATTTATTAACACAAAAATAATTGAAAAGGTTAATTTTTTGCCAGCTCTATTTGGTCCATTCTTCGTTATCTTTAATATATTTCTAGATACGATATAATTTCAATCGTCTTCTTTTACCTCTTAAAATTCACCTAAATTATCGACATTAACCGACTTAAAATCGAGAATTTTTTTCATACAAAAAAACATCGAAAACTTCCGTTCTCCACCAGCTGTATTCCACCGTTCCTTTCTTTACTTTCATTTCGCTTCTTTTACCTCTAAATATTCCTTTAAACTATCGACGTTTATCGACTTAAAATCGATAATTTTTTCATACAAAAAGCATGGAAAACTTCAGTTCTCCAACAGCTGTGTTCGTTTCTTATATAAACCCGACCTTGCCCGTGGCTCGATTTAATTTCATTCGCATTTTGTTTACCTCTCCCATTTTCGCCAATATAATTATGAGCTGTTTTTTTTTTCCTGCCTATCGCTGGTGTCCATCAGAAAGTCATCGAGTCAGGCTGATGATGTTGATGCCTTATCGAACTGGGGAGGGGCACGGAAAGGATAATGGGGTGCAGTCGCGGGATTTCACGGACCATTTGTGCCCCAAATGTACTGTGCATAATTTTTATTGAAAACACTTTCGATGGCACACACACACATTTTACACATATTTTTAATATAAATATATATATATATATCGATATCGAATATGGTTCCCAAATCGATGGGCGAATGCAGGCACGTGGGGGCGCCCAGGGAAATGGCGTCGCATTAAATGCAATCGTTAAAAATGATAAATGCAACAACCGAGGGGAAGGAGGAAAAGTACTGCTGCTATACATATGTGCTATATATTCCTACTAAATCGGCCTGACGCCATATTAAGTGAGGCATCAATGAACGGGGCTGTGGCCACGCCACAGCCTAATCGGACTGCTAATTAACCCATTTAATTGGTTAAACAAATATTTTGGCCAGCGAAAATTGATGTAGCCGAGGGAACAGATGTTGGATTTTCTCCTCTAACTATATATGTGGATATACAAGTGTTTAAATTGCAATTACTTCCTGGATGACTTGATAGTAGAGATGGAGAAACGGCATCCTTGTTTCCATATTTGATCTTTTTCCTGCTTGTCAAAGATGTTAGCTTTTAATTACACGATAACTTTCGATAACTATTCCAGATTGCCGCATGCCTATTCCTACAATACACGCCATCCTGCTCGTTGTTGCCGTCGGAGCCGTGGGAGTGACAAGGACAACCGCAGAGACAACGCGCACTGGAATTGGAAAGCCAGTGGAAGCGGCAGAGATTCCAGTTGAAAGACAACAAGACGTGGAAGCGATCGCACCGCCCTTGGGCGTGAGCGTGGGACTGGTGGAATCGGTGGTCCTGGTGCCCGACGAGTACGACAAGTGCCCGCAGGGCTACTTCCACTGCAACAGCTCGGCCCAGTGTGTGCCGCAGCGGGCCAACTGTGATGGCAGCGTCGACTGCGACGACAAGTCCGATGAGCTCAATTGCGACAACGAGGTGGATGCCAAGTACTGGGATCATCTCTTTCGGAAGAATATCTTTGGCGCTGGCGATGACAAGAAGTTGGGCGATTGTCGTAAGTAGAAAAAAAATTAAGAGGAGCTAAAAATCAAATATAGCTCAAACATAACCTCACTTCCCAATCTTTCCAAGCTAACCTTGCTCTCTCTCTCTCTCTCTCTTTCTTTATCTTCTCTACTTTCCAGTTTGGCAGAACGAGAACTTCAGCTGTCCTTGTCGCGGCGACCAGATTCTGTGCAGATTCCAGCAACTTACAGAGTTGCCCACTCAGTTGCCGCAAAATGATCTGGCAACGCTGTAAGTACAGCCAAGCCGAATTTTTAATTAAGGAATTTATAAATAAGGAAATAAGCTCTTCAGTTTCTTTTTTTATATTAAAGGTTTAATTTTTCTAATTATTTATACAATTTATTTAATAATCCCCAGCGATCTCACTGGCAGCAACTTTGAACACATAAATGAGACCTTCTTCGAGGGACTGCCAAACGTTAAAAGCTTGTAAGTAAAGCCTCACTCTCTCTCCTTAGGCTTGAGCTATGCCCAGGAAGCGCCTTTAAATGGCGTTCCTGTCATATATGTAAGGCAGCCAAAAGGATGTGTAATATCGCCGGCCATTTCATCCTTCTGGCTCTTAATTAAAACTGAAATACAAGCAGGATGACTCTGACTGCTGCGCGTTGGCGTTGGTTGCAATTGAATGCAAAAGAGAGGGCAGGGAAATGTGGCGGAGATGTTGAAATTTTTAAGGGAGATCCTTAGTCCTTAGACCGCAGTGTATATTAGCGCCATGCTGTGTCCTTAATGGTGCCTTTAAGTGGTCGTCGTCGTCGTTGTGTCAGTATCACTGGTGACCATCACATGCGGGCGTACATACAAATTACATACAAGCCTAGACAGGCAGCAAGGATAAGCCCGACGAAGGGACAGCAGGACATCGGGACACCAGGACATAGCCACCAGAAGTTCCCTTAACATATGCATCGTCGTCGTCGTCCTGTTGCAGTTTATGTGTCACTGTGCCAAAGGACATTCTGGCCGTGCTTAATACAGACATTCGGGCTGGGCAGGGACAGTCCTCGAATCAGATCCTTGTTGTTTTAAGCTCACGCACGAACTAGGTATAAATTTAGCTGAATGATATTGCTTCTACACAGAGAGAAATGTAATAAGAAAGGGTATTGTTTAGGGAAAAACTAAGAAGCAGAGCTTGTAAAAACATTCAGTACTTGAAAGAGATTCTTTTTTGCTCCTGTGTTTCCGCTTTCTCTTAAGCGCTTTTAGAGTGTAGCTAAAAATCAACTCTCTCGTTCCACATTGCTTGTACATTGCAGGCAGCTCGTTTTGATTTGTATTCTTACTAAATTTCTCTTGAAACTTCTTGTAAAGCTTCATTAAGCTTATTGTTTTTTGGGGTTCTGTGTTTCTAAAATAGTTTTTGTCTTTTTTTCGTCTCGAATTTAAGTCGAAAGTTTGCTGCAATACCTCAAGTTACACATCCCTGAAAGCCGGCTAGGACGGCTAAAGGACCCGTTTCTGTGGCTCCTTTCCACGTACTATCTCCCGAGGATATTCTCAACAAGTCGTTCAATTGCACACATTTATCTTGCCACGATTTCGTGGGCCAGATTTCGCGAAAATGAATATTTTAACGACACAACAGAAGCAGAAGCAGCCTGCAGGCAGGGATTCGCCTTTTCTTTCTTGTTTTTATTGCCTTTCTGGGAAATTCGAAACTTGCTATAAATAGGTGACATTTCCACACACAGGTTTATTCCGTATTTCGGTTGGCGATAAATAAATAAAAAAATAAAAACAAATTTATTGCCCCATTAGGTGTCGCCGAAATGGTAGACAAATTCGGTTTTATTTTTTGCGGTTTTACTAATGGCTGGCAGTTAGCTTTATTAATTGAGTTTATATAGGGAAATAGGGAATGCATTCAAGTTGTTAGAGTCTTTAAATAAAGTCTTATTGATTAGGAATAAATTTAATTTGCAGTCAGAAGCCTTGATTATAAACCTTACCAAGAATTCAGTGAATAATTAACTTAGAATATATTTAAAATGTAATCTTTTAGTGACATTTTCTTTTTTAATTAAATAAAAAAAGAGCCTAAAGCATATATGATTCACATTTAATTTTTTTAAACAAGTTTCCACTGAGCTGTCCTAATGAAGAGGCGCTGCAAGTCGTAATTTGTTGCTGGCCCCCGTATTTGCTTAGACAAATGAGGCTAAAACTTTCTTTCTCTTTATTTATATATATATTGTTTTTGGGCAAAAACAATAGACAATGGCGAAAACAAAGCATTATGGCATTAATATGGGCATAACTCGTACCCCGAGAAAAGTTGAGAACTTTGTCCTCGCCCCCATTGTGTGAAGTTTACAATTGAATCTCGCATTTATTTATTTTTATTTCATTCACTCACGAAAACTCACTTGGCAGAGTGCTGAAGTTCTGCGGAATCCGTGAGATTGCCTCGCACGCCTTCGATCGCCTGGCGGACAACCCACTGAGGACCCTGTGAGTATCCTGTCCTGTATCCCTGCCCCGCTCCTGAACAATAACTCATAATTAAGTCTCATTATTTATGTGCACTTAACAGTTTTCGACTCTCACTCCTCTCGCTGCAGTTGATTCCTTAATAACGTTTTTTTTTTTATTATTTCTCTCTCCTTTTTTTTTAATGTCCTTCCAGTTATATGGACGATAATAAATTGCCGCATCTGCCGGAGCACTTCTTTCCCGAAGGCAATCAATTGAGAATTCTGTAAGTAGCGCCCTTTTCGCACAGGATATATGTATGTATATGGGCACTTCCGGTGTCAATTGGGAGCCATGTTCTTTACGATCGATTTCCGGTTGCGATAAATGCTTAACGGTGCAGCTCATGAATATAATTAGTTTTAATTGCTTAATCGATTCTAAAAATTGGTATTAGCATAGAAATATGTGGAGAAAAAAAATATAGCCTACTTTTAGACACATTTTTGGTGTTAATTCGATTCGCAGGAGATTTTCAGGAGACATCTGGAAAGGGCGCTGTAGTACTTCGTTTATTTTGGGCTGCTCCTAAGAGACTAATATGAATATATTATTTACTTGAAACTAGTCGTAATTTGATCTACTCCTATATAATAAGTTGAAAGCAAATTATAAATTATAATTAAGAGATTATTTACTTAAGAAAACATTTAGGTTAAAGGCTTTAATTAGATCTGTTCCTGGATAATATTAAATAAAGATGTTAATTAATAAAAAAAAAAAGGAGATTTTCAGTAGATTTATTTTTACAAAACAGGATATTTTAAGACTAGAATATTAGTCGATTTCCAATAAAAGAAAACAATTAAACCTAATAACAAATTTTTAAAATACAGAATCATTGGATACTTTTTGGCGCGGTTACAAAAGTTATAAGATATATGAGATTTCGAAGCTCTTTTTTATGAACAAAAAAGAGTTTTAAAAGAAAACATCTAGAATTTTAAAGTCTTTTTTATTACAAAAACAAATGAGTTGTCAATAAATGACAATACTACAAATACTATTGCATACTTTTTGATGCCTTTAGAAAACGTTTTTTAAACTCATTTCTCACTCTCCCTTTTAATTAACAGCTTTAAAAATATATATTTTCTATATAATCCAATTTTAAGTACCGATTTTACCGAAACTCACTTTCCCTCCGCTTGTTTAGACCACCATTTTATCCCTTAATTTAGTTCCCTAGTAATTTATTTTAGCCAATTGTTTTTTGGCCCACAATTTATGCTAATAAAAACACTCATAAATGGCGGAACAATTGCCGATTTGTGCGCTCGAATGCTAATTAAGCGTAAATCAAATTAAACACAGTTGTGGCTCGGAACATTTTTGGGCTTAAATGGAGGGCTGAAGGCACAACTGTACCGCAGAGAGCATTGCATAATTTTAGGAGCCGAGTTTATGCTGCGATTAAAATAGAGATTCCGCCCCGAGGTGGCCGAAGTGGTAAAAATGACAAAAATCCAGTAATTGCCAATAAGCTGTATATGAGAGACACACGCACTCACATAAACACGAAACTGATGCTAATCGCAATCATTGCTGTCAGCCTTTTGTGGCCCATAAACTTAACCCATTGTTGCCGGTCGAGCAAGAAAGAGAGAGAGAGAGAGGCGAACCTTTTGCCCAATCGACTGGCATTCTTGTGACGCTTTTCCCACACTTTTATTTTTATTTATTCTTTTCCGGCCTTTGAAGCATGAAAATATTAGCAGCCAGACGGTAAAAAAAAAAGTTTTTGCAGCTTGTTTTGTGCATTGAATCGCACCGGAGCTGCCACGCCCCCTCACACACACCGCCCCTGCAAAATAAACCCAAAACAAGAGCCACAACAAACGACAGCTGGCAGGAGACCGAAAAAGCAGGTTAAGAGTTTCATCACGGGTTGATCTTTCTTTTTCTAGGGAATTATAGAGTTAAAAAATACCTTTAAATATAAATAAATTTTAAACAATAATACTAATAAATTAAAATAAAATCATCAGAAAACATATTACTAGCAATTCCTTTTCTATTTAAAATTATATTAAAAAAAATGTCTAAAAGTATTTGATACAATATATAAAATTTTTTGTTAGGTTAAGAATTTTGTAGCATACTTTTAGAGCGTATTTAGAGGGATTTGAAATCGGTTATAACTAATATTTGCAGTATTAAATTCACTTTAAATATAATTCTTTGATTTAAAACCGATTTTCTATTCAAAACCTAGAAAAATAACTAACTAAAAGTAAGTTATGATATCCTCAAGGTTTTATTGTCAGGCTTACCATTGTGTAGCATACTTTTAGAGCGTATTTCGAGGGATTTTACATCGGTAATACCTTAGAATTTGCAGTATTAAATTCACTTTAAATATAATTCTTTGCTTTGAAATTGATTTTCTATTTAAAATCAAGTAAAAGAAGCATCTAAAAGTATGTTATGATATCCTCAAGGCTCTTTTGTTAAGTTTACCATTGTGTAGCATACTTTTAGAGCGCATTTCAAGCGATTTGAAATCTGTAATTACAGAAGATTTTTAAATACTTGATGTTTGTTGTGTTTTATAAACTTTAAACATATTTCAATGTTTTTTGTTTATTTAATGACTGTCATTAAGCCAGGATTTCTTGGTTTTAAGCTCCATCTTATACAGAGTTTACAATGCCAAAGGTTTTAAACATTCATCATACCCCAGCGACAGAGTCCTTTGCAAAATAGACAAAACTGCCGACACACAGAAAAACACATAAACAACTCAGTTACACTTTTTGCGGCAGCACGGCGGAGGATGCTCGGTAGTCCCGTGTCCGGTGTCCGGAGACCGAAGTCCGTAGTCCGTAGTCCGGATTCGGAGGCACAGCTGCACTTGGCGTTGGAATGAAAACTTTGGACAATTGAGGGGGACGGACAGTACTGGGGATACTGAGAAGGTCCTGCCTGCCTCCTGGGTCGTGTGTTACTGGCGCTTAATGGCTAATTAAAATCGAGATATATGCGACGACGACTACTCCTCCGATGGCGGCTTTTGTTGCCAACTTTTTCGTTGCATTAAAATGAGATTTTCCATCTGTTTTTCGTAGAATTTTGGCACGCAACCGCCTGCACAGTCTGAATCGCAGTGATTTCCGCAATCTACAGCATCTGGAGGAGCTGTGAGTGTCACCGAAAAAATAAATAAAAATATAAAAATAAATGAAATATATTTTTTAAAAATATTTTTAAAGGGACCTGCGCGGCAATCGCATTGGTAGCTTCGAGGCGGCAGTGTTTGCGGAACTAACCAGCCTGGAATTTCTGTAAGTTCATTTGAATTTAATAAATATTATTATTATTATAATAATTTATTTGATTCCTTAGCTATCTCAACGAGAATCGGGTTAAGCGTCTGAATCCGGAAATGTTTCCCAGGACCCTGCTTAGCCTGTACACATTGTCCTTGGATCGCAATCAAATCGATGATATTGCCGCCAACACTTTTCACTTTCCACGCCTCAGACATTTGTGAGTAGAAAATGAGTGGGAAAAACAGCAGAAAAAAGGGGGAAATATAGAGAAGAAAAACTGGAATTGGAAAATATATATATACACCTATAAATACATCAATCTGTTTTGTTTGATTCTTAGATATCTGGCTGGCAACCGACTCTCTCACATACGCGACGAAACCTTTTGCAATCTCAGCAATCTCCAAGGATTGTAAGTGCGCTTAAAGCTTCTCAAGTATCCTGCAAAGTCCTTGTTTACGTTGGTTTATTTCATGCTTTTGAGTTTGAAGCTATTAGTTATCCTTTTTTAATAAAATTACGACACAATTTACAAATTCTACCATAAAAACTTATTTAAAAATTTCTTAAGATACGTTTTAGAGCTGCTTATTTATTGTAAATATGAAAGGATGTCTTTAAATTATTTATAAACTCCTTAAGATACACTTTAGAGCTGCTTATTTATTGTAAATATGAAAGGCTGTCTATTATTTATTTAATTTGAAATTAATTAAGCCTTTTTAAAGTAGTTTTTAGTGCAGTTAAAACCCTTTAAAAGTGTCCTTAACTAGACAAAAATACACTTTAGAGCTGCTTATTTATTGTAAATATGAAATCTGTCTTTTAATTATTTAAAAACTCCTTAAGATACACTTTAGAGCTGCTTATTTATTGTAAATATGAAAGGCTGTCTATTAATTATTTAATTTGAAATTAACTAAGCCTTTTTAAGTAGTTTTTAGTGCAGTTAAAACCCTTTAAAAATGTCCTTAACTAGACAAAACCCATATACCCCATTGAGCAGTCATAAAGAAGAGGGGGAAAGAGTGAACAAACAAGTGTCACTCGTGCGACCTCTGATGGATTTTTCCTACTGGCAGGCCATCTTCCATCTTCCATGGACCTCGGACCTCTCTCGACACCCTTTTGTGATCCTGAAATAGCAGAAATCCTGCGGAGGCAGCCTAGCTTGTGGCAGAAAGTGTCATTTGGATTTATTGCCGTTTAAGTTTTCGCAAGGAATTTAATTTATCAATAATGTTATGGGGTTGGCCAAAGGAATGCCTGACAGTTTATCCTAGAAAACTACGCATTCCACAAAAAATAGAGAAAAAAAAAATACAAGAAATTTAGGAAAAACCCGAATCCATGTAATGCATATTGAGTGAGGAACCGATGAAATCAAGTAAATCAATGGCCAAATATCTAAGCAAAAACGTGCCACAGCATCGCTGAGGCAACTTTAATGATGAAACAGCTCCTGTTTCGAGCTCTAAGCTCCAAATCGATGCCTGGACCTAAGCTCCTGCCACGGCCAGGCGACCAATTCCAATCCCAAATGCAAATAAGCATGCGAGGGAGCTGTGCCTATAAGCGGGAAAAACAAGGCGAAACCAAGTCCCCATTTGCTTAGACTTCGCGTTTTTTTTTTGTTTTTTATGCTTCCTTAGGCCATAAACCCGCGTAACCGTATTTCCACTTTCTCACTGCACACTCCTTCTCCTTCTCCTTCTGCTCGTCCTGCTCCTTTAGACACTTGAACGAGAACCGCATCGAGGGATTCGGACTGGAGGCCTTCGCCTGTTTGGGCAACCTCACATCGCTGCTGTTAACGGGCAATCGCTTCCAGACGCTCGATCCGCGGGTCCTCCAAAACCTGAGCAGCCTGGATTACATGTGAGTCCGCTTTACGTACCGCAAAAAAACCCAACTTATCAGTCAGTGTTGCCCACAAAAAGCAAAAAAAAAGCAATAAAAGCAGAAGCCACCCCTAAAAATAGAAGGTTACAGAGCTTTTAAGGTTTGAAATCTCTTTGAAATGTGCCTGAAAGTAGGCAATACAATCTTCTTTAATTCACTTTAAATTAATTAAAGTTTAATTTTTGTTTTGAAAAGCATATAAATTCATTTAAAGCTTACAAAATTAATTAATTAAGAAATAAATCAAGGTTGCTGAAAATAATTTTTAATTATGCCTAACATTGGATTTAAATTAATTAAAAATATATATATATATATTCTTATCTCCTTAAAAAGTATTTATTAACAAATACATGAATCTTGCTGGCTTTTTTTTTTTTTTTTTTTTTTTAATTAACATTTTTTTTTTTTTTTAATTAACATCTTTATTTAATATTATCCAGGAACAGATCTAATTAAAGCCTTTAACCTAAATGTTTTCTTAAGTAAATAATCTCTTAATTATAATTTATAATTTGCTTTCAACTTATTATATAGGAGTAGATCAAATTACGACTAGTTTCAAGTAAATAATATATTCATATTAGTCTCTTAGGAGCAGCCCAAAATGTCTTCTTTTGAGCCTTCGAATTGGGATAGCCCCCTGTAATCTCCGGGCTAGACGATTACGGTGGGCAGTTAAACGGTCGTTGTATCTGCTTGAGAAGAACGATATTTGGTCTTCAACAAGGCTCAGGTTTAGGTCATTGTGAAGCGTTTGGCCGCTAACGAACCACTCACAGCCAGTGATTTGTCTTAATGTTTTGTTCTGGACGGTTTGGAATCGTTTTCGGTGGGACGCAGCCGCCACTCCCCAAATTTGGATTCCGTATCTCCAAGTTGGTGCGATGATTTGTTGATAAATCTGCCGCTTGCATCTTAAAGATAGTTTGCTTTTCTTATTT
>VNJR01009477.1:0-40189 GCA_008042585.1 Drosophila punjabiensis
ACTCGGCTGTTGATGCTGATCAAGAATATATACACTTTATAGGGTCGGAGATGACTCCTTCACTGCGTTGCAAACTTCTGACTGAAATTATAATACCCTGCAAGGGTATAATAAATTTTCCTTCCATTATCTTGTATTAAATCCCACTGTTTGAGTCATTGTCGTGGTGCAGCTGTTGTTGTTACCGCTTTTATTTTTGTGGCTGGTTGTTGCAGCCTTTTGCTGCAGTTGTTTCTCGCCGAGAAGTGGAGTCTAGCGGACTGGCTGCGTCTGCGAGTTGTGACTACAAATGCAGTCGTCGTTTCCCACTGGCAATGGCCCCATCATAATGGCGGCACTTTGAGCTCATAGATCCCACCGACAACCAGCCAGCTTATCCTGGCAATGCATCCTCGGTGAAGCTTCTCCATCCCCGATGCCCGACACCCGATCCCCGAGCTCAGTCCCGCTGACGAGAGGAGCACATTATCATTATCAGCTAGGGGCCACCAAAAGCTCAGTTCGCTGTTGGCACTCGGTTATAAATCCATTGCGACTTGGTATCTCATGGATGCATTTCCACCATCTGCATCTGCAACTCCTTCGTTGTTCTTTTTTTTTTGTTCTTCCTCCAAACCGCATGCAGTGACGATGGCCCCATCTGGGCATTTATAACTCGTTAAGTGCTCAATAACTTTATTCCCAATCGGTGTGGTTCTTGGCCCGGCCCCAAGGGCCTGACGGGTCGGCAAAGGTGTGAGCTGAGTCCCTGAAATCAGGAAGCTTATTTAGCACTCGGGTCGAGGCACAGAATAACGCCCACTTGAGTAGGCTGAGGGATTTGCCATGCTGGAAAGGGTTAAGCTAAACGATAGGTGTGTTTATGGAAATGCTGGGACTAACTGATAAACTAATTTATTTATGCTTAAGAATTTTTTGGTTGCCTTAAAAGTTGAGCTAAAAAGCTCATGTCATCTCTATTTTAGTAAATGAAAATTATATAAATTTGATTGGGAGTTTTTTTGTTTGTTGAAAAGCCTAAAGTTTAAAGTCTTTGTAAATAAAATGTGGTTATATTTATATAAGCTACATTTTATTTTTATTAATCCTTTTAAAATAAAACTATTTCAAGAAACTTTAAATATATGTATATATTCTTCCTGTGGCATTATATTCCAAATTCTTGGAGGATGAACCCATGAATAATGCATAGAATGAACCTCATTGAATGAATACAATTACGAAACTTGCGTTTGCGCATTCTGACCAAAGTTGGACTCAAGTTTTTTGCCTAATAAATTTACGACCGCAACTTTTAGTCTCTCCATCTCTCCGGTCAGCAAAAAAAAAAGTAATCACTTAAGTTTTACGAAATCCCCCTGGCAATAGGTCCCGCCAGTATCCTCCAGAATCCCCACCAGAGAATCCAAGTTAGTGGGCGTCTTAATCATCATTGGCTGATATGTATAGCGAGGATAGTCAAGTTTGCCTTTGGAGGAAAGGGTTCTGGGGGCCACAGTGGATGCTCCCGAAACTAATTTGCCAGCGGATTGGTGGCAGCTCACTCTCAGACCGCTTTTTTCCCATCGCAACTCGTCTTGGCATCGCCACCCGCGTGGAAAGCAATAAAGCAGCTACAGGAGCTGCGAAAATAAAGAGGAATAACAAAGTTAAATAAACAAAATGTAGTCATTATTTATATTTGCAACACAACTCGGCAGCAACCAAAGAAAAACACTAGAAAAAAATGCTCACAAAACAAGCTGTGAGAAAACAAAGTTCACAAAATATACAGGGTCTCACTTTGGGATTATTACTATTAAATTCAAGAATTATTAATACCTACTTTTAAAAAAGTTTATAGATATAAATTATATTAAATAATGCATTATAAATAATATTGAGTGATCATTTTATTAAGAATTCATGATATATGAATGAGTCTAGACATAGCAACTTAATAATTTTACAAACTCTTGTATCTAGTATATAAATACTTGGTTTTTCTTAATTTTTTTAATTTAAGAACAGGTTTTGAATCTGCCTAAAGGACAAATAATTATACCCTTGAGCTATATATAATAAATTACTAATTGTACCAACTATAAAAATAATGTTTTTCATATTTTGTTTACGCATTCTCTCTCTTTTTTAGCCAAGAATACATTTTAAAACTTGTAATAGCGTGTTCCTTGAAGCCATATTACATATATTATAGATATTTAAATCAAACTGTTTAAAATATATCTAAAAAATGTTTTCCTAATTACCTAAATTTTCTGTCTTAAGCAACTTTATTCAGATCCCAAAGCACCCTGTACGGAAATATGTTAAAAGTTTCCCTCAGACAATAGAAGCGCGTAAGAAAAGCGCATTAATTTCGCCCAACCACCCGGTTCCTTGGGTGGTTCATCTTCAGCTCACCGGGACTCACTCGTCGTCGTCGTCTTCGCCGACTTGTGCTTTCACTTAAAAATTAATTTAATATCCTGGCGTATCCTTTTCCACGCAGCCAGCTCGCATGCTCCGCGGCCATAACGAGGGGCGCGCGAACGTAAGTCGAGGAGATATATAGCAGCGAACCCGGTGCCGAAGATGAGCGAGCATTCGCATCCTGCTGGCAGGTTCAGGACCTGCTCCAGCTCCTGGTCCTGGTCCTGGTCCTTTGTGCCCGTCTCCGGCTGCTGTTCAGCTCGCATGGCGGCTGTAAATATAATTACGTCGGGAAAATCCGAACCAAGCAGGATTAATTAGCGCGCATTACCCGAACCCGCCTCACGCACGCAACCGGTTCCAGGAGCAAGTTCCCAGGGCCTTGGGGTGTCAACTAACCCGGATAGGTGGATGGCTGCCGGTGGCGAGATCTCACCACCCACCTTTTGGGTCTCGGTTACGTGTCACAAAAAATGGGATACATTTGCTTCTAATTAAGAATCCATGTTTTAAATATATGCATGTTCTACCCGCTCCTTGTTCCTCTCTTCCCATCTCAGGGCCTCAGTGTCTGTGGTTTCGAGTAGCAAGGAGCAGCAGCCATAAAAATATAAGTAGAACATGGCGCATAAATGTTGGATCCCTAACAAATATCTCACCGGGGGGGTTGCGGTGTCTGAAGGATTGAATGACAGCTCCCACTCAATAATGACCTCTGTCTGCCGACACCTTTTCGGAGGTGAGATATCATAAATTTGAATGAATATGGGGAGGAGTTTAATGGCTGAAACTTACATTAAAAGCTAAAAGAATATCGTACAGTTTACCTTGGAGTTATGTTGGAGTTTTAAAAGGGAAATATCTATATATACATATATGAATTATTTGGTTAATATATATATATCTTAAAACTAAGGTTTATACTTGTAACTCGTGTTGTCCTTTTTTAAAAAATGTGAATTTAACAAGAATATTAGATTAAGAAGTATTAAATCAATGAGTTAAAGCAGAAAAGAATATTGTATCAAAATTGTAATTAAAGAAATTCATGAATAAAGAAATTAAAAAAAATTATTAAAAATATTATGGTAATGCAACCTCTGAGCTATTTACTTATCAAACTTCTGCAATCATAAAATCATATATTTTGTTAGCCAAAAATAAAACAAATACCCGAAAAAATATAGACACGGGTAGCTCCATCTTTGCTTTGATTCAAAAAAGTTGATGTGAAAACAAGTAACCCGACAAAAAGGGAAACATTGAAAACAATGAGCTACCAATTAGAAGGGCTGCCTGCTAAAAGGAGACAAATCTCGTAAAACTCATAAATGTCGCCATAACAATAAAAATTCCGGTTGCAAATAAAGTCAGCGAAATAAAGTTTGAAGCGGCACGCCGAGATTCTGGCTGGGATTCCGTTGGCCAAAAGCGTACCAAGGACCCAGGACTCAGGACCCCGGACCATTGCCGCACCAGACATTGAACATGTTCATAAAATCATCGCCTGTTGCTTTGATGATGGCAGCTATAAACCGTACGGCCACAAACAGACCCGGAGTCGCAACCAACTGTTGAACTCGGGATTTTACGAGCCGGGTAATGACGTCATAAAAATTAACAACTTCAAGGACTGTCTGAGGGTGCTGAAAAAGCCCTTTGACTGCGGCAATTATTAGCTGGAAATTGTCGAAAATCACTTAAACAATATGCAACCAAATAAAGGAATTTAGTAAGTGAATAAAGTGGGGAATTAAGGGAGTGACATTGGAAAAAAATCAATGTATATTTTTAGAAATTTATTTCAAAAAAATTAAAGGATACTAATGTTCGAAAAAATAATGGTACTGCTAAAGTAGCTTTAGGCTCTTTATTTTTATGAATATTTCACAAATATTTTATTTATTCTTACTAAGGAAGTCAATTATATATACATTTATTTTACAGTTCATTGTATATATTAAAAATATGTTTGAATTTACTTTAAAATAATATATTTTCTATAAGTTGCCAATGTTTTAATGAATCCAAAATGTTATTTACAAATAAAGACGCATTTTCCTAAAGTAAACATTGTTTTTTTCACCCTTTAAAAAAATCCACAATTCTTTAAAAATTCGCACTCAGTTTCAAAGGGCTTCAAAAATTTATTTGCATGCCAAAAAGTCAGGACCTCAATCGGGGGCAATGGGCAGGATGCGGGAACTGCAGTGTCCAGCCACACACTCACACGGAGGAATGGCAAAATTGCGTTGGAAAATTTACCGGCAAAACGAGCCAAAGGACACTGACAAAATGCACACGGAACTCTCTATCTTTTTCTCTCTCTCTCTCTTTTACTTCCGGTCAGCAGCTCTCCTCTTTCACATGTGCGCATCCCAGGATGTGTGTGTGCGTGGCCAGAGGAATATAATTTATTCGATCTGCGATAGCCGCGGCCTCTGTCCGGCATGTCTCATAAAAATTGCAGTTTAATTACTCCATCGACAGTATCAATTTAGCGAAATCTTTTATTAGCGCCGCAGATGGATTGCCATCCGTGTTAAAGCGCCATCTGTAGGCGACTGCAGGTGGCATGTTCTTTGTTGTGCCAGCCTAAGGGTTAATATTGAAAGCAAGGGCTTAAATGTGATGAGATTTTTTTGTAGAGAGTAAAGGTGAAGTCAATTTGCAGTGTTTTTTGTTGGTGAATTAACTGGATTATTTTATTTTATTATAAATTAAATTTCTTATTTAAAGTAGTTGAATTTTGAATCATTAAAAAAATATATATATTAAGTTTTAAGCTTTATAAATTTGTTAAAAAGAAAGACCTTTAACAGCTCCTCCCAAAATATTATTTCTTTAAAATTTTTATTTCTGAAAGTTTATCATTTATTTTATAAATGCCTTTTAAGGGTTTAATTCTAATATATACATTTAAAAATACTAAAAATCTATTAAATGTTTAAATTAAAGTTGTATCTACAGAGTCCTCAAAAAAGCTTCAAAAGAATAATTGCATTTTAAAAATAACGATTGTTCAATATTTATCAATCTAGAATAGTATTAATTATTAATGTACATATTCCCCATTTCTATAAAAGTTTTCTTTAGAAACTCACTTAAAGATTGTTTTTCATTTCCGAAAATTCTACCAATATCGCAGCGCCGTGCCAGGCTCAGCTGTGGATTCTGGAACTCCGCCGCTCCTTGAACACTACTCCGCCGCTCCTCCGACAGTGCAGCTCCTGGCCCAAATCCCCGATGCTGGCTCAACCAAAAAAGAGCCCCCGAAACCCCACCAAATGCTGCACGCTCATCCGCAAGATTTATGTATCTCAAATATGTGCAGCTGTGTGTGAGTGTCGAGCTGGAGTCCGAATGCCTATGCAGCTCTGTAGCTCTGTGGCATTCAGCTCCAGCCAAATCCACGGGGTGGGGCTCGTGGTGACTCCACCGACTGCGATGCCAGCGCCATGGCATGGCCATATCCAGCTCCGATTCCACGAGTCCGCCGATTCCAGCTGAACGAGAGCACGAGTGCGAGTGCGAGTGCGAGTGCGAGTGTATCTGCATCTGTAAGCGGGCCTCCGACAATGTTTTGTTATTGTGCCGCGCTTTTTAAATTTACGTGCGGCAAATGCAACATACTTCACTTACGGAATTTGCGTTAATGTGAATTTGCAGACCACTCCAGTTGGTACCGCACCCTGACCCCCATCAGCCGCCCTACTTCTACACAGGGGGAAAATATATACAGAGTTTATTACAAGCATTTTGCATAAATTTATTAATTGGAACTTCAGAAGAAAGATAATACAAGACTGAAAGTCTAAAGAATCCCCATTTCTCTTTGTATCTCTTCGTGTTTATGATTTTATAAACTTTTAGCAGTCGTTTTGTATTTAATAACTGATTTTATTTATTTTTATTTTTATAAATATTTTTCCTAGTGCAGCTCTCCACTCTTTGGCGGACTGCTTTCATTCTGCATTTGCATGCTGGCCACCGACGCATCGCCGTGAATGTGGATATTCTGGAGGGTAAGGGGTAAGCGGGGAGGTTAAGGGGAGTTAAGGGGAAGGTGGGTTGTGAGGGGGGGTGTAATGTGCAGGGCACAAGTGCAGCGGCCTCGAGTTTATACAAATGCACTATGAGTGCATGTTGCTATTGTCAGAAGCAGTGCCCATGGACATGATGTGGGATATTAGACTAACTAAGGAATCTAAATGTTTATTCATTTATTATTTATTTATATATTATTTTTTAATTAACTTTGAAGAGCCTAAAAATTATCAAGCAAAGCTAATTTAACATTCATTTAATAACAGCCAGAAAAGATATAGCTTTAAGTGTTTACTTAATTATTCTGTTCACCAGAATACATACGGTTTATTGATCGAGCATCGAAGTAGTGTTTTAAAATGAATTCAGTTACTAAATATACACATATTTTAAAATTTTGATACAATTACTAAACATTAACAAATGCTTATTAATTTAAAAAGCCAACAAAATAAATGGTAAAAGAATATTGAACAGAAAAGGAAGCTAACTTCGAGAAGCCGAAGTTTTTATACCCTTACAGTTTGATTTTGGATCGTAAAAATCGATCATAACTCAGCCAAAAATGCATTAATTTTAATACGGAAAGCTTTTCTATGCTAGTGCTTATTACGTTAAAAAATCAGCATTATAAATGTTAAATTAAAAATATTTTACAATGTTGAAGATGTAACCCCTTATAACATTTTGAGAAATATTTAGTAAAATTTGTTTTTCCCAAATATAACTAAATCGACTCGGCTGTTAATGCTGTTAATCAAGAATATATAATTTGAAGCAAAAACTTTAACAAATCTTGAGAAAAGACTTACAAATTTAATTTTCGGATGTCAAATAAAATTTAGCTTGCTTAACTTCTGCCATATGTATCGTACTTTAGTTTTAGTTTTTGTTTACTTTTTTGTTCTTTCCTAGATAAGTTAATTTGTTTAATACTGTACTTTCTCTTAATTTTTGCTAGCTTTTTTAGCGGCATTCCGGATTCTTTTTATTGATTTATAATTTTTTTAGTTTCACTCTAATTTATATAACTTAATATGCAGATGCACAGAAACTCCTAAGGATTTAAAATCAATTAAAATTTCGTTAAAAAGTATGCTACAAAAATGTTCACTTCTATAAAGTTCAACAATTCCTTATATATTTTTTCCCATATTTATTATATGAATTTTTTTTTTATTAAAGTTTATCAACATATTGTGAAGTACATTTAAGAGTCTACAAGAAAGGATATCAACTAGTCGAGTCGCTGGTTATTCATGAATCTTTCTTGTTGTTGCAGGGATTTTGCTTGGTGTTTTTTGCAGTCCTGCTGTTGTTGCCCCGGCTGGCAGTTGTTGTTGCAGTGTTGCCCGTGATGCATCCCAACTTTCAGCTACAAGGTACGAGTACAACAACATGCATTTGTCGACTGTCTGGCCCTCTCGCTCTCGCCTGCACCCCCTCTCACTTCCTCCCGCGGCTGCAACTGCAGTTGTGTGTGTGTGTTTGTTTAAACTGTATATGTGTGTGTGTGTGTGGTGTGTGTGTGCGTACGCAAATGCAGCCATGATTTATGATCTGAAACAATATTGAGCGCACGAAAATTTATGGAGTGCTCCGCTTTGCAAATAAAACGAAATAAAATTTTTTGTCAGTTGTATTTTTCGTTTCAATATTTCTCTGCGCCTTGTTTTCGTCTTTTTGCTCTCCTGACTGACCATTCATCCTTTTGTGTCCATTCATTTCGCCCTCGATTTATTTCGTTTCCGTGTCCTGTCCCTTGCATGTGTGAGTGTGACTCGTAGGCGTCGCCACACCCCCTTCTTCTCTGTTTTTTCTTTTTTTGTGTGTTTGTGTGGAGACAGGTCCCTGAGATGGTCAAAAATGCATTCGGGCTTAATATTTGTTCTTTATTGCTGCGATCGGACATAATATATTTGAGATTTCAAGCGGAAATTTATTGCAGTGAAGTGAAATATGCACTCAACTTATGTTTGTCCTTTCACACTGACCGTAAAAGCATTATTTTATTTAAGGGAAACAAGAGGAAAGCTTGACTAAAATTAAGGATAATATATAATATATATAAGTTATTAAAAATAACCTTAATTATAATAATATTTATAAAAGTTCTTTTACAAAATTATCTAACATAATTTACAAAAGATTTATATTAAAGAATAAATAATATAAATATCGAAGAATAAACTTTACTTTGGCTTTTTTTAAGGGTTCTAATCAGATTAAGGTAAAACACATGAGATTTGTTGTTGCAAACTCAGGATCTCCGCCTTGAAGCATATTTGCCTCCTCTCTTAAATTACAGTCACAATGTTTTTGTAAAGTTCCAATAAATATAATGTTTTATATCTTTTTTGGCCCCCAAAATCTTGATTGAAAAATTAATTCAAATGTATTTTTCCCCTGCAACAAGATCATGATTAATGTTTTCTTTTATTCCAAAACCTTGTTAAGTGAGGAGAAAATTGTTAGAAGGTTGAAAGAAACTTTAAACCCTTATCTGAGTTCAGCACTTCACCTCTTGCAACGGATGCCCCCCCCCCCCCCCCCCCCCCCCCCCCCACCCCAACCCAGCGAGTAAATGGAGAAGAGCAGATAGAGAAATTCTTGGTCTTGCGAGTATTTCATTTGCAACTGACATCTGTGAGGGGAGAGCGACCCAAGGATAATTCGAACATTTATCATGTTCAGTTTTTGGGCAATCGATTTGTGTTCGATTGCGGCTTATCAGCAACTGTTGGTTAGTCGGGGGAAGTCGCTATCAAGGCGATGTGGGAGTGTGGCATGCTCAATTGAAAGGCGTCACGCTTGGCTTGGAAAATGGCTGCCAGAAGGACACGGCCCCAGGATGCGACTACTGCATATCTATCACCAGCAGCATCAGCAGAAGCAGCAGCTCAAAGCCACAACAACCCCAAATCCCAGGCAAGATGGCATTTCACCATTTTCTGGCTGCTTCTAAGGCCGCCATATGGATGCAGATTGATGCGGGTGCAAAGGGGATGTATCCCTAAACTAGGAATCTGACGACCCCTCGCTCTTCTTCTAGGCCAGACAGTCTATTTTTGTTAAAATTCGAGTTGGAAATGCAGTCAGATGCCACTTCGCACGTGACTTCTAGGAATTTGAAGTCACACCAAGTTAAATATCATTTGAAAAGGAATTTTACAAATATTTAAGGGAGGCCTATGGAACTCTTTTTCTGTAAATAAAGCATATACATATGGGGAAAAAGTCCTCTCAATAAAAAGATCTTCTTTATCCTATACTTTATACAAAATAATAATAAATTTAAAGACTCTCAGCCTTGTTTTATATTATTAACTTGATATACACACCTTTTTCCTAAATAGTTTCCGTTGAATATATCCTCATAAACCAATCCAGTTTGTCAGTCTCTCAGCTCTCATATCCTCGGAGCTAGCACTAGCACTTGCCGCAGTCTAAGTGTGCTGGAATCCTGCAACATACATAAGTCATAAATCATAAAGACGCAGGCAGCAGGCAGACACCGTGCCTCAAGAAAAAGAAGCCACTGCAAAGGATATGCTGCTCTAGTTATGCCTGAGAGGACCAAAAGGAACGCATTACTGTCGCAGGATGCCGGCGGCGAAATTCGCAGCGGCGACTCGAGTGCGTTGGTTTTGCATACATGCAAACATATATGCAAAAAAGGACCTAGGAGCCATAAAACAGCAAGGACAACGCACAGCAGCGCGGCGAGTGAGAGAATAAAATACAGAGAAAAAATTAAACTGAAATTCATACAACATTTTCTCCATATTTTTGTGTGCCTTGCCGCTGCATGTGGTGCATATGATTTATGATGATGCGAGCGGAAAACGTCACGATGACAACGGCAGCGAGGAAGCAAATAAAACAGCGGGCTTAAGTATCTCACAGATACTCTTGCATCCGAAGCTCTGCGGTGGGGCAATTAAAAGCCCATACAAGGAGTCTTGGCTGCATCGTTAAATGGAAATATTAATTTGTGATTTCTTCGCGCCGCCACTTGCAGCTAATTTATTATTAATTGAATTTGAAGGGGCTCAGATGGGGATGGAGGGTCAGATTGGAGTCAATTTGGGGTACACGGAAAGAAATAATATAGTTAAGGATTTCGAATATGACTTTTACTAATAAAATACTCGAAAATGCAGGCTTATTTTTGTTTTACAGATGTTTAAGATTAAAGTTAAAGTTTTCTTTAAATAATAAGTTTGATAAGTTGATTATTTATATAGTATAAAATAATGATAATATTCTTTGGCATTTTCCAGTTAAAGGTAATTAATTTAAACCATTATTATAACTATTTTAGTTTCAAAAACAAAATGCATCACAAACGCAGACAATTTTCATTATGGAAATTTTACAAATATAAAAAGGAAAAGAATTCCTATTTTAGAACTACAATTTGCCAACGATGAAATACATTGTATTGTTTTTTGAAAAATTCTGGCTAATCAATAAATAATTATTATTCTATTTTCTCCTAATATATTTTCTCCGTAATAATTATACCTCTATTTTCTCCCAGTGCAAAAAAAACCCATGAACACGCACCACAAGCGGCACGGCGGCAACCCAGCTTCCTGCTCATCCCGCTCGTCATACACAGCGTTTTATGTTCTATTTATGTTGTGCAAACGATGCCCCATAATCGTAAAAATATCAAAACAAATCGTTAAAATCGATCTCCTCTGTTTGCCAATCGATTTACAATCCTCCGCTAAGTTCCCCCAAAAGTATCTTCATTTGTGGAGTTCGTACTCTCCTTTCGCGGGTCGGGACGCGTGTCAATCGAGCGAGTTGTGTGTTTGTGTGCCTCTGTGTTTGCCATATTGAAAGTATCTGCGTATCTGCCATCTATATGTATCTCGGTGTCTCTATTTGTATCTTCGTCTGGGAGCGCGTGTGTGTGCATGCCAATGATGGCCCCCGACCAGAAGAAGCTCATAAATTTTGTGACTTAATTAAGTTGGCATCACTTGAAAATTGTTTGAATTTTTTTGTTGCTGCTGCTGCCGGAGTTGTGTTGTGTTGTTCTCCTCGTTTTGCGCTTACAGATAATAATTGTAAGAGCCCATAATTGATTCAATATTGATTTATAATTATTGAACCGGCTCAAGTGCAGCGCCCGCAGACAAAACCCAGAGCAGATAACGAAGTGAGTGCAACAAATTGATAATTTAATTAGCCATTGAATGTAGAGTATTATTTATGGGAAATGTTGATTCTAAATACATAATACTTTGGTTATTTTATTTTAAATATAAGGTAAGATTTTGTGTCGTTAAAGAAACACTTTTTTAAAAGATGATTCTATTTTATAAAACTAGAAATATAAAATACTTTTCATTATATATTTCGATAAAGAAAAGATACCAGAAATATTGATAGATAGTCACGATAATTAATACATTTTGCTATTTGTAAATAGCTTAACTATTCTAGATTTTTACTTTAATACACATTTTAATTGGAAAATTATGTGGACTCGTTCTGTTACAACCAATAATTTACCAACTTTCCCCCAGAGTGTCCGCTAAAACGATGATCCTAACCTTGCCTGTATCCATAAAATATGCTATTAAGTCATCAGAAGCTATATCTTCGCTATCTCGGACATCATTCAGCTATTTACCAAACAAATAAATTGGAAATCCACCAGAAATCCACCAGAAATTTAGCCTCAACAGCCAAAAAAAAATGAAATAGAGTTGTTTGTTTATTTACCTTGGCGATTGGAAATGTTTCGTTCATTTTTTTCGGTTGAAAACTACACCTTACGGTTTGGTAAGGTGGAAAATTGAATGAGGAAATTTTCGCAGCACGCCGCAGAGTCTCCTCAACGTCTCCCACTGTTCCGAACTGGGCGAAATGAGGTGCCACATGATATGGGGGCGCTGTGGCGTTCTGTTTATCCAACGGGGGTCGCCAAGCCGAGTGTTTGTTTTTATAGACTAATTTTTATGGTGCCACCAGCCAGCCAGACCCCCGAAAGCATTTTCTGCTGTTTGTTTTTCTTTACGGATTGCTCAACACTTGCCACCGTGGTTGTGTGTGGGTTTAGGCTGTGCTGCGAGTCCATGTCCATTCCACACGTAATAATCATCATCATGACAGGGCGTTAACTTGCTCATTAGCCAAAAGGATATTCGGGTGCGGGATCATAAAGACATCATAACTCACCGCCCGCTGAAAGGGCTAGAGTGTCCTGTGTATCCTGTGTGTCCATAATTAAGTAGTTGGCCATGCAAAAACCCTTGGAAAGAAAAATTAGAACAATCCGGACTCTGCCAGGTAACCACCCTCTGTGCCAAGACGCTGCTGTCACACATTATCCTCCGGCGGAACTTTAACCGAAACAAAGGGACACAAAGGGTTGGCAATGTCTTTGGTCCTTTCCCGCTGCCAGGACTCGACGCGAAGACAAAGTTTTACGGCTGTCCAGGGAAAGGGGCAGGCAAGGAGCACCAGCTGGTGACGCGCCCTCGGCTCAATTGCAATTACGGCAAATTACTTTATTACATCCGTAATTGTGTGACCATCGAGCGTGCCATTTTTCGGGCCATGGAAATGACTGAAACTGAAATTAGTCAGCTAGCGCCACAAGTGGTTTTTCCGTATTTGTGGGAAGCCCCACTCTACGGCAACTACACTTCACTCCGGTGTATTACTATTACCGTTATTACTCCCCACCCACTGGCTTGGCTTACTTGTTACTTGAGTTCCCGCCGTATTTTTATCCAATGCTCACGCACAGCCTCCGCCGCCGACGGCAACTTCTCGGCAATCAAATCCGTCGGCAATTGTCACGCAATCCACAAGTCTTGGTTGTGAAAGTTTAAGTTGGGATTTCTTCTTAATTAAAATAAAAGTTTGCACCATTATAGAGTTTATTAATAATTTTAACACATGAAAAAGTATTTGAAAAAGTGAAATATAAAGAGGTTAATAGTCAAAGTTAAGGGCAGTAAAGGTTAGAAAAGTTATCTACCAACCTTTTGAAAGATAACAAGTATGCGTATTAAGTTTTGAAAAGTACATTAATTTAATAAAATAAATTCTAAATTAAATAAGGCTTTGCGATTAGCACCTAAAAATTCTTAAGTATGCATTCAGAGAGCGTTAGTAAGTGCTATGTGAAGTTCTATCTAAAAAGCAAAAGGGTTTACTGATGAGATCGAAATTCAATTAAACGATTGAAACACGTCTGGACTATCCCTGCTATATAATGATCTGTTTGGGATCTTGGCATATAGGTAAGTTGCGAATTATGTATGTAAAATCGGGGCTACTAGGACTCGAGTTAGCTAAAAACCTTCCCGATTTTAAGAGTATTTATATATTTATTTTTTAAAGCCAAAATAACAACTAAAATATTGGTATATGGGTGGTGTATTTTTTAATCCAAGGGTTTTAAGCCCTTCCATAAATAAAAAGATTTTAAATAATTTAATTATATAGATATGTATCATTAGAAATTTGGATTTAAGTCAAATAAAAATACAAACAGTTGAATTTTAAGGTTAATAGAACCTATCTATTATTTTTGTTATTTTTTTGTGCCATCTCCTATTTAATATTATTCATTAAAATTAAGTTAAAAAAAATTTTGAGCCCCTCTTTATATGTATCGATTTCCTATCCCCCAATTTTATTAAGTACTCTGTCCATTTCCCTAATTTCTTGCCGCTTTCTTGTCTGCTTTAGTTTCGGCTTCTCCGCTTTATGATTCATCGCGGAATTGTTAATTTGTGATCCGCCCGTGCCGGCTAATTGTCTCCGATCGTGATCATGATCGTGATCGAGATCATGTCTTGCATTGAGTGGGAATTGTGCTGTGCTGACGTCACAGCCAAATCAACGGAACTCGCTGTGGGGCCCCATAAACCCCTTCGCGCCAAAAACCCTGGAGTTGCTCTTTTACGCAAACTCTCTCGCGCTCGCACTCTCTCTCTCGCTCTCGCTCCGTCTTGCTCTCAGCTGCAGCTCAGCCATGTTTATTTATGATGTAAACAAACCATTAAACGGGAGAATTACGAGCGCAGTCGCAGTCGCGGCCATCATGGCAGCGGCGTTGGCAGCGACGCGTGCAGCGCAGCAGCGACGTAGCGCTCTCTCGCTCTCGCAATGCTTTATGGCTGCCGGGAATGGTTTATTGCCTACACACACATGCACTTTCGCACACACAGGGAGTCGGCGCTGGGTCGCTCTCTCGTGAGAGAGCAGCTGTTTCTGTGTCAAGCATATGTGGTGGGACAGAGAGGGAAGTAGTAGTGGGGGACTCTGCCCGAGAGAGAGAGAGAGTGAGGGTTGACAACTAGCCCCGCCCCGTTGTAGTGTTGCGAAACGTAAAAGTTCAGTTCCATTTGAATCCCGCTCTTGACTGCACTCATCTTCACACATTTTCCAACTTTATCCTAATGAGAAACCTGTTAGAGGAGCCCCAAAAGAGAGATAGAGACGGGTAGAAGAGAGTGCAAGTGAGAGCGCGAGGCCGAGCGAAATTTACGGCTACACGTGGTCTCCGCTTTTCATTGAGAAACATCATTGTTTATGGGCGTTTACTTTTCGAGGATCTGGATTTACGACCTCTCGAGTGGCTTCCCAGCGAGTGTAATTCCCACTCAAGCAGCTCATCTTCTCCAAATCCCACTCAACTCAGCGGAGACTCTCCTTCTGCGGGTTTTATGTCGGCGCTGAACTTGAAAATTACTTTATTAATCATTTAGGAATAAGCGCGTCTATTAGAGGACATTTATCATCGCAGGAGGCTGGGCAGCGAAACCGAAATCGAGCCAAATTTTAATTAAATTAGAATAAGGCTTAATAATTTTGATTAATGATGGTTTGGGATCCCAGCGCCTGGACTTTTAGGTATCGGAATTTCGCATAAGCTGTATTTTTTTTTTTTAATTCAAGAATTTTATTAAAAAATATTACAAAAAAAGGAATGGAAATTTACAATCTGGCGGTATATTTAAAAAGAAATGAAAATTTTTAATAAAAATTAATTCAATAGAAGCTTTTTAATTAAAAATTATTGCAAGAAACCCAAACCGTTTCTTAATATTCATTTATCTTATTTTAATAAAGGTGTTTTTGAAGATGTTTGAAGCTGTTAAATACTGCTTTTTAATCTTTATTAATCGTTACTGTAGATGATCTTAAAAATTTTTTATAGGGTTTGCAGTGAATGTGGCAAATAAAAACACTTAAGAAACTATTAAAAACATTTACGAAAGATAAGAATCAAAGATGGTAGAAAAAATTGGTGAAACAAGAAGCTGTGTGTGACAGTGTTTATAATGTAATTTCAACAAAAAAACATTCTTAAGAAATATCAAAATATGCAAACGCTTTTTTACAATTACTTTTAAAGAAAATGGGTCATGAAAAATAAAAAAATAGCTAATAATAATAAAAAGAAAATAAAGAAAACACCCGTTTAAAATAGCAGTATCTATAATAAACAATATAATTCAATCTCATGAAATAGTTAGATAGTTAAAGAATTTTTATTGAAATATTAATTATATTTCAAACCACGACAAATATATATTTAATACTTACTACACTTAGAAATTATGAATGTTTTCCTTATTCTGCGTAAATAACAACAATTATTTAACTCTTAAAATAAACCCAATTTAGAACATAAATTTTGGTCAAACCCCTAAATAAATAACCAAGCTTTACCGATCTGTCCTCTAATAATACCATTTTCCATTCCGTCTCCTAATAAAGGGAGAATTGCCATCTTGTAGATAAAAGCAACATGACTATTGAATATCTCCTACCATTTTTTAGTCCCATCTGCTTTTTGGCCATATCAAATGAGCCCGTGTCCCCGCCATTTCGCCAAAAGGCCGTGGAGGGGACTCTGGAATTGGCGCGGAGTGGAGAAGCTGCTGCAATCCCAAAGCGCGAATTGCGATGGTCATCAATTAAGTGCATCGCAGCATCCAACACCTCGGAGCGTCTCACCTTACGCCGCCTTCCCGCGGCGACTGGATATGGATGTGGATGTGGTTGTGGATGTGGCCCGCTCTACGGGTCCGCCAATTAATCAAAATCGTCGCCGTGTGCAGTCGCCGGAGTGGAGCTGGAGCCCGGAGAGTCCGGAGACTGCAATCGGAGGCGGAATGGGAAACGGAGTCCGAGCTGGGTGGCAAGGTGGTGGTGGTGTGGTGTGGCGTGGAGCTAAAGAAATGTCGTTAACTTAAGTGTCCAATTAATTAAAATCGCATTTAACAGCCGCCAAGCTGCGAAAAGCCATTAAGATAGTTTGTCACAAAACACATGAATGCCCTCCACCCAACCCGACACACAACCTCCGCTCCTTCGCCTCCGCAACCGAGTGTTTTACCCAAAATGGAAACTTTACTCCTTGAGGTTTCTTTGGCTTTATATATATTTTTTTTTTCCTTAATTTTGAGCCTTGGAAACTTCATTTTGCCTCGGACTTTTTTTTTGCTGTGCTTTGTTGTATGCTTTTAAAGTATCCTTTCCTTATGAACTCGTGCTGCTCCCAGCCATTGTGGTTTTCCTTTTTGGCCGTGTTCAAGTTTGGTTTGTTCAAGTTTATAAATTTGAGCTGCTTGCTCATGTGGTTGTCTGATTGTCGGTTGTTCGTTGTTCGTTGTTGGTTTTTTGGTCTGCCCTTGCGATTTCACACTCAACTTATCCTTAATAAGATTAATTTTGTGGCATTCTCACAGCGTTTTGAGTTCCTCAGAATTCTTAATAAAAAGGTTTCGGTTGAAGCTTATAAAGAATTAAGAAATTACGCTTTTAAAAATATGTTTGCTTCGGTTAATTAGGGACTCTTTCTAGTATACATATATAAATGCATTTAAATTACTAGAAATATTTGTTTAAAATTTTTATTTATTTAAAAGGCAGATTTTTAACCGGTTTCTTTATTACAAGAAAATTATGCTCAATTTTTATGTCAACTGTTTAAAATGTATTTGTATGTATTTAATTCTTTGCTTAACTTTTATTTTAGTTCAAAATATATTTAATTTATTTGTATATATATAATTTATTATAATTATATACAAAATTTTAAGAAAAGATTTAATGAAAAAATACAAACCTTAATAATCATTACACCTTTAAGAAAATTATAAACATAAGACATGAAATAAAACTTATGATCGCTGAATAGGGCTTTAATAATAATTATATATTTTTATAAAGAGTTTGTTTTTTGAAATGTAAGTTATTTATATAATAAAGCTATACTTTTTTTTTGTTTTATGTAAACACAGTATAAAATATTAAGCATCTTAAAGCTTACACAAAATGTTTTTGCTTATAAAAAAGAATGTTAAAATAAGATAGCTTTATTATCAAAATAACTTTCATTTCAAAGAACAAACCCTCTTTTACAACATTTCACAGAAACATTTATATACATTTAAAATGTTTCCTTAGTATTTATTTATGTAAATTAATTTATTTAACTTAATTTAAGTAAAATATACATTCAATCAACCTGCAAGTCTGAATTCAACCCACTTCAAACCCTTTCTCAGGGATGAGTTCACATGGCAAAACCTTGGCAACAACATTCATTAATTTACTGCACTTTTCGAGTTCTCCTGAGGGGCTAGCAACATTTTTTGAATTGCTTTGTTTTGCTGCTGTTTTAATGCGAGTCCACAGTGAAAATTTATGAACTCAAGAAACTGAAATTTCTTCCTCCTCAACTTGGTCCGTCTTTGGTCCTCCTGCGGCTGCTCCTGTTCCTGATGCTCCTTCTGCTGCTGCTGCTGCTGCTTCTGCTGCCTTTTGGTGCACAAGTGTTGCCCAAGAGAGTAAGCAAAAGTTTTAAAATTTTTCTGGTCTGTTCCATTGTTGTTGCTGGTTTTGGCAGTAGCTGCTAAATATTTGCCAGTTTCTCATTTAATTTATTTTGCGGCCGGAGAATTTATTGTGCCGTCGCTCGAATGTGAGGCAAGGCGTCGTCTTATCAAATAATTGCTGGCCAGCAAATGTTGCAACAATTAAGCGGTAAAGCGCCCTATTTTACCTTTGCAGGTGAGCTTGACTTGAACATACACATATTTGTTGGTTGCCCTTTTTTTAAGGTACTTCATTATTACATATATGAAGTCCTTGATAAGTAGAGGACATCCCTGAGATTGTCTACTGCACAAATTTTATTATAAATTCTATTTACTAAATAGTACTTATTAAAATTACTTTATTTTACATTTTATCTAAAATTATTTCTGTGGAAATATAAAATAGAACCTATTTATTTAATTATTTATAAAGTATAAACTAATTTAAAAGAATTCCTTCCTTTTTGACATTAATTTGTCATCAGCTTCAATATATTTATTTCTTGAGTATTTAAGTTAATATATTTACTCGTTTAATATATAAAAACACATAAATATTAATAACATATACTTTTGTTTAATTTATTTAAGTGTGTTCATAGATATTTTTTTCTGACCTCGCTTGTTGCTCTCTGAATTTTTTTTTCGCTTATCTTTATGGACTCGTTTAGTGGCTAACGGAAGAATTATGTTGCATTGTACTACAATTCCTTTTATTATTTAGAGCACATTTTTTATTTCATATACATATAATCAGATATATATATATCTTGTGTGGGCCTTGCAAAAATATCCCATGTAAAAAATTCACCTGAAATGTATAAAAAATTACTCACGAATTAGTGCGAAACTTGTCTAGTTGATAAGAGTGTGTGATATATAGGGGCGAGCATCTTCTACCTGGGAGGGTCATCTCCAGCCCCACTCACCTGACCACCTCTCCTCCCTGCCTCTGCCACACACTGAACACCAGACAGCTGGCCAAGGCATGACATCGATCATTTTGGACGCGTGTGCCGCTCCGTGGAACCTGCAACCTGATGCCGCCGGCCAAGTTCAACGCAGCTTCGTAGAAATGATCGCGGGTTTTCAGAGGGAAGGTGGAGAGGAGGTACACTAAAAATAATTTCTATAATTTTAACATATTTTCGTATAATTTAGTAATGTATTGTAGTTATTTAAGTGTAGGAAATGTGTAAAGTAACCAATTAAAAAAATGCAAATAAATTTTTACAAGGTATAAATTAAATCAGCTACAATATAATATAAATAATTATTGTGGTCTTATATTGTGGTCTTATATCATAAGCAATATCTGAAAACGCTAGTAAAACAATTCTTATAAATTACCAGGACTTAAAAATCATAATTAAAGCTATTATATAAAACTTATTTTATATTTATTAATGTGATTCAAAGTCAATATCACATATAAAATTTATTTGAGCAGCTTTTTATTTATATTCACCTTAAAAAGGTAATTAAAAATATTATATTTAAATATTGAAAATTTACATAGCACCTAGATATTTTTTCAAGTGCACTTTTTTGTTTGCATTCCAGCCATCTTGTGGTCCAAGGTGTGTCACATCTCTTTTGTGTCGCACATTTGTCAGAAATTAATCATGTTCTTGTTGTCCCGCATGGCGGTGTGTGTTGTGTGTGTATGAGTGTGTATGTGTGTGTGTCCCAATGATATATTGGGCACAGAGAGAAAGACGGACCCAAGGAAAGGTTCGGGCTGGATCCGCAGTTGGGGATCCGCCGAGGGGACTCGAGTGTAAGAAATGCAATTAAATGCGATCGCAAACACACGACTTTGGTGGCGCAATTAATTTTCATTAAACAAAAACGAGGAAAGAAACCTTTTAAGACAAACCGGATTTGGTCCTGAAAAAGAAGCTAAAGTTGGGATTTATTCTGAATTTGATATTAAAAAGGAGCTTCCAATTATAATGAATTTTTATATAAGTTTTAGATAAATTATTTCAATGTTTTTCTTTAATAAGAGCTTGAAAAAGAACTTAAAAGCATTTAGATTATAATATTTTATCGTCAACAAAATGATGTATATAAATATATGAAAATTAAATCAATTATATAATATAAATAATGATATTACAAAATAAATACCGGTTATTTTACTTTTCTATATATTCTTGGAACTCTTTTACCAAACCGCAGACTTTTTTACTTTCATTTAAAATATGTTTTTCGTATTTATTTTATCGTCTTTGCATATCTTAAAGTTTATTTCCATTCTGCAATTGCAATTGATCGCCAAACAGGCGACATTAATTGATATTCTTATCGGCAATCGATGACGATTACCCTTTGTGCGATTACTTACTTAGTCACATTGCACCGCGTTCGGTTCAATCCACTTTCAATTTGACAGCTGCGACAGACAGGTGACAACCCATAACTCACGATCAACAGACCCGGCTCGATCCGATCCGATCCGAGGCGATGCCATCCCATGCTATCCTCGGGCCCCGTGTCCGCTTCTTTATTTATGCAACCGCCTTACGCGGTGGCAGTGGCGCGAGGGGGAGTGGCAGGGATTAATGCCAGACACGATTCATTGCGATGCCAAGTATTTTGGCTTCGATGGTCAATGGAACTTTGCGGCAGAAAAAGGAATCCGGAGGAGGGATAATGGGGTGAAGGAAGGGGTCTGGGGCCTTGGCGTTCCTTTGGCATAATATAATTGATGATATTGTCTTTTAATTCGCTGGATCTGTCGTGTCTGGCATGGCGATTCAATTGACTCTCTGAATTCGCATTTGCATGGCCCCCAGACTTATCGATAAATTGTATCTTTCAGTGTTCAACAGATGTTTAGTGACAATCAAGTGACTTTAAAGGATATAAATATTTCATATTTTTTATTGAACTAACTAAAGATACAAGAAAATAAGAAATACAAGTTAATGTTACCATATTCCCTTTTAGCAAAATTCGAATTATTTAATGAGGAATATTGACATAAACTAATATTAAAGTAATGCGAATAAAGTAACTAAAATTAGAGGAAGTTGGCTACATTCTTTCACTTAGTTTAGAATACATTAAAAAGACTTTTGCTTTGTTTTTCACTTACCTACATCTTTTTAATCTCTTATTTTTTATTTAATAACAAATCTCTTTGTTTAAAATTCACTCTGTGGCATTTTTTGTGTTGCATCATTTGAATTTCGGTTACCTAATCTCCATTCCCAGCTAGGACAAAAGGTTTTTCCACCTTTCCCGCTTGTCGGGCAAAACAAATTAGAGATTTGAGCGAGTTATTTACGACCCAAAATGGTTGATCTATGATGGGAATTAAGGGTTCAGCTCGCCGCGCATTTGGGGGATGATGCCTCAAGAGGGGAAAAAGGAAGAAATATAAAAGGGATATGTGCTCGTCTATATACATACTATACATCTCGTATCTCGTAACTTGTCTGAAGTTGGCCAGCTAGTTTTTTGGTACCAAAATCACCGCATGGCCGAGAGTCGCCAGGCCGTCATTTATCTTGTTTTGCCGTCTTCTTATGCTGCATCAAAAATTCAACTGCAAACTGCAAGCCGGCCAAATAAATCAGTGCACTTGTCCCCATACGCGAGAAAGAGATAGACGGACGTTGTAGATAGAGATGGAGCGATGTGTCAAGTGTATTTTTGGACCACGACAACTCTTTCGCTTTTTGGCATCTTGAGCATTTCCTCGGGGGATTCCCCTCGTCGCCGCTTAACAGGGCAATCCTTAGCGCCAAGATTTATGACACTTTTGTTGGCAGCATCTTGGCGAAATCTTATCGAAAATGCTGCTTTTCTCTGGGCATCAGCCAGCCAGGCAGTGCATATTTTCGGCGTGACCTCAGCCGAAATGAGCTGCGAACTGAGGAGTCTCATTTGTAGCCAGTTCCCTGTTTCATTCCCACTTAATGGCCGAAATTAATCGTGTGCCTACCTGTGCGTAACCGAAGAAAAGTGAAAACCGAGAGAGGAAAAGTGACCCAATAACGCGTAATGTCTGAGAGAAACAATGATAACAGTCTGAGAAGCAGTAATGGTAATGGCCAAGCCAAGGTCATCGAATTGACCATATTTTCACCTGCCAATTGTTCGATATTGTTTCACCGACTTGCCCTTGGGCGAAGGCTGTGTCTAAACAGCTGGGTCATGGTCCTTCATGGTCAGATCTAAGACAAAGTCATTACCGATCTTTCATGGTTATAATCTACACAGTATGCATCTTTATGGTTATAATTACGGATCTGCTTTAACTTGAAAACGGTAATGATGGTAATTTTCCAAACAAGTTCGGTTATATAAATGGTTTAGAGAAATTCTCTTTGGTATCGGAATTTTGTATGGATTTATTAGGAATATTACCCTGTACTATTTTTCATAATATTATTTAGGATTGTTATCATAATTATCAAAATATATTCTATTTTAAACAGACTTATAAAACAAATATCGATTTTTATATAGATTTCTGGAACCAATATAACAATATCAATATATCTATAAATTCTGCCATGTCTGTTAGGTATCAAAACAGAAAACATTTTAAAAGAAAAATATGGTATTACAAAAACATATTTTACAACATATTTATACAATATTCTTTTGTTGTTAATTTGTATTCGTTTCATTAACTTTTACGTCCTTCACTTAGTCTTAAAAATAAAAGATTTAACTTTGTTAAAATAAAAACAAAAGTTAATTTTGTAAGTATTCATATTTTTTACTAGAATTCATACTTAAGAAAGGGTTATTTTATGATTAAAGTGTTTTATGAGTGTGTTATTTTATCGTTTCTTTCCTTTATACATGAGAAGGGTATTTTTCATTTATTCAGTTTATATTATATTAATAAATATTTGTTTCACCATTTCTTAAAAACTCTCAAAATCTCTTCAAAGGTCCAATATTTATTATTAATTATAAACATGCATTCATAAAAATTAATCCCCTTTCAAGATTCTGTACATTCATAAATTCAAATCTTATTATAATACCAACAATTTTAATATGAGACTGAAAATTATAGAAATAAGACTGAAAATTCTAAATATTACATTTTTTAGAAGATTTAGAATTTTTTTTGGATTTAGATTTAGATTTAGATTTAGAAGAAGAATTTTTAAAAGAAGACCAAAATTGACTTGCTCTGCTTTTGTAACCAAATGTCATGAAAGGTGACAAAAAATCTTGATTTTTTCTATCAGTGTGCAAGCCCAGCTAGCCGTCTAGCCAAAGATGTCCAATCCAAAAGGATTTAAGGATTTAAGTATGTGCTATATGTAAGGTGGGCTCACCTTTTTATTTTCACTTTAAAGTTATCAACGCTTGGGGCACTCCGAAGTGTGATAAGGACCGAATGGCAGTTGGAAAAGGAAAAGTGCCGGATTAGAAACCATTTTGTGGTGCCCGAGATCCCTCGAGCGACCAAAGATACAAACACACACTTACTCACACACACTGGTAGAGAAAGGTGCGTATCCTGGTGGAGCAGGAGGCAAGAGGCAAGTGGCAAAAGGCAACCGGCGAAGGGTACAAAGGGATATGTGGGTGCGAGAGTGTGTGCGATGGAACATCCATAAGTGTCATGTTCGGGTATCCTCACATCCTTCGCATGCACGCACGTTTTTTCGATCCGGTTCCTTTCTTTCCCTTTTCGGTTGCTTTGGCCTGTTGTTGCTTTTTGTTTTATTATGTGCACGAATTTCTATATACAACGTGTGAGTGTGTGCGAATGAAATAAATTCCGTAGCGCTAGGAGCAAAGATTTATTATCAAATTAAATTTCTGACAGAATTTATTGCTTTATCTCTCTCTCGCCAAACATAGTTCTTTTGCCTTTCGGCAGCCTCCACAACCGACCTCCGACCATCCGAGCATCGAGCCACCGAATCCACCGATCCCAAAACCACCCACAGCCACCCACTGGTATGAATCCGCTGGCAAATGAAGCCCTGTCCTGTCCCCCGGAAGCCCAGAAGCCCTGAAACCCTCGCAGCCAAGTGGTGACCCCGACCTAAGACGAGCCTTCTGCTCCTGCCTCACCTTTCAACCCCCCCCTTCCTGTGCAACCATCTTCATTTCTCTTATTTTCGAGTGTTTTTGTTTACCCGAATTTATAGAGAACAAATTTGGACAATATGCGCACTTAATCCTCGCGTGCTCCCGCACAGTTCCTGCGTTTTCCCAAGGATGCGGGCAACATGCGAGTGCCACATTAAGCCAGAACCTGCAACGCTCCTCCCGCTCCTATTAAAATGATGCATTGCCCTCCGCGCCTCAAAATTGTGAGCAACAATGCCAGAGGAGCAGCGAACAGGCGAACGTCTTTTCAATTTCTGAAATGAGAGAATTTAATTAAAATTTAGTTGCCTCCGAAGTTTATTACACAATGTTTGCGAGAGGGGCATGAAGTTAATCAGTTCGTTACAGTAATTATTTTTCTTTAATTATTTTACTGGATGAACTTAAATATTTTTGGGAATATTTAATATTTTGAAAATGTTAGAATTCTGATGCATTGTGGTTGCAAAAATGTTTTTAAAAAAACGTGAACATAATGCTTAAAACGATGCAGGAACAAGGTGGTGCAAGAGCTATCGCTTTAACTAACTTTGACTTCGGGAATAGTTTAAATAGAACAAGAACGGAAGCTAACTTCGGCACGCCGATTCTTATGAAATTTACAACAAAATTCTGAAAAAATATAAAATACTAGTATCTAAAAGTAGAAGAAATTTTGTTGAAAACTGACAAAGCTATAATTTTTTTTCTGCAAATTACACGACCGTTCGTATGGCAGCTATATGATATAGTAGTCCGATCTTTATAAAATTAAATCCAAAAATCTGAAACAATATAGAAAGCTCATAACCGAGAGTTGATCAAGATATGTTAAAAAACAGTGAAGTTATAATTTTTTTCTACAAATTTACGGATCGTTTGTATGGAAGCTATATGATATAGTCGTCCGATCTGGCCCGTTCCGACATATGCACGAGTGAGAGTATATAGAAGACTATCTGCAAAGTTTCATTCAGATAGCTTCAAAACTGAGGGACTAGTTTGCGTAGAAACGGACGGACAGACGGACAGACGGACAGACGGACAGACGGACATGGCTAGATCGACTCGGCTGTTGATGCTGATCAAGAATATATATACTTTATAGGGTCGGAGATGATTCCTTCACTGCGTTGCAAACTTCTGACTGAAATTATAATACCCTGCAAGGGTATAAAAATGGCTAAGTGTTTAAAAATTACAGTAAATATTCTTCTTTTACTAATTTTCTGGATGAATTGTGATATTTTTAGGAATATTTAATATGTTGAAACTGATAGAATTCTGCTGCATTGTGATTGCAAAAATGTTTTTCGACGTAAACTAGGCTCTCTCATAAAAAGTTTTAACTTCGTAAATAATCTGAATTTTGAAAGTGGTTAAGCGCTTAAAAAACGCTTAGAATTATTTCCCATTTTTAAGGAATAGAAATGTACTGATCCTTATTTTTTCAATGCTGTAAACCCTCAAATGTTAATCCATGACAGTGACTAGTTGACTCCCAAGACGTTGTAATATATAGATACCTGTCTTTAATTTTACTCAAATTTATAATAATATATTTTTGTCTTTAACAATTATTTAAAAGGTTTATAGTTCAGTTAAATGGAAATTCAAAGCTTAAAATTATCCAAAAGATAAAAGAAATGTGTTAAACTTTCAAATCATATTCCAGTCTTAATTTCTGTGGATTAAAATAAAGCCTAGATAGACCACAAGCCTAATATAGTACTCAAGATTTATAAAAATAACCAAAATTAAATAAGTAATCACTTGTGGTAAGCACAATCAAATTTTAATTTCTAAACTTAAAAACTAAATATAAAATGCTTTAAAAAATTATTTTAAAAAGCCCTTTCCCTTTCTTCCCTAGTTAACATTTTTAACCAAACAGCTTCACATACTTTTATTTTTTGGTTGGGCTTGGGAACTAAGCTGCTCATTTGAATTGTGAATTCCGGACATGTTTGGCTGTACCTATTGATTTATCTGCCCCGAGAACATATATTTTCCATTTACGTATGGCCCCGCCATGAATGAAACTTTTGCAATTTCAAATAATCGCCAGCGCCCAATAATGAGGCCGGAGAGTGCGCGTTTGTTGGCCAACACACGCACGCATGGCCAAGACCAGGCACCGAGTGGGTGGTGGTGTTCTCTGTGGGGCGGGGTGGGTTTTTGGGATTCAGTTTGGAACCCGCCGAGGAACGGCAGCATCCGAAGAAGTAACCACACCACAAAGAGGGGAAAAGAAAAACTTTCTTATTGCCAAACTGCCAAACTCAGAGGGCTGATGCTGCTGCTGCTCCTGCTGCCACTCCCACTTTCACGTTCGCACAACCTCCTCCTACTCCTCAGAATCTTGGGTCTTGGGGCCTTGAGGAGAAGCAGAAGCAGCCAAGAAGAAGCCAAGACGACGCGGCGATAGCATGAGGGATTACAGCGCGTGATTTATATGGGATTCCGAAGAAATATGGGCGAAATGTGTCGGCAATTTTTATTGGACATTTTAAAAAGGCGAGTAAGATGTTCCTCCTAATGTTGTTGCTGGCTCCTGGGAATACGGAATATAAGGAACTGCGGCAGAAGGCACACTGAGAATAAAATCAAGTTTTACATTTTGTAAGAAAAATATTTGTGAAATGGTAATTTAAAAAATTGCAAATATACACTCATAAAAATATTTTTCTGTACTTAAGAAAAATCGCCATAAAAAATAATCCCCCTAAATCTAAGAAAATTTTTCTAGTATTAAGAAAGGACTTCCTTGAATTAAAGGCAAGGCACCATTAAAATAAGGAAAGCCACCTTAAATAACATTTTTAATGGTTATTTTTCCATTTTTCCTTCAAATTAGGGCAAGGTTTCCTAATTTGCTTCGCTTAATTTCTTCCTAAATCTACGGGCGATTTTTCGTGAAACCATGGCGAAAATTCATGCCGAAAAATGTCGCACACGTCCGCTTATAGTTCCCAACTGGTCCTAACATCCCCAGCATGAAGTGACGGTTGCCGGTCGAGTCTTAGATATGTATGTGCTACTACATAAGTAGCAAGTATCTACTCTGGTAGTTACTTACTCTAAAAGTAAGTATTTTTGGTCTTAATAAATAAAAAATTTCCCTTCAATTAAAAAACAAAAATAGTTTTTAATGGTTGACAATTTTTTAACTGCGCCATTTACATATACAACAAATATAGTTTATCATAAATAAATATAAAAAATACACAACAATTTATCCTCCAATAGAGATGGAAAAACGTCGATGTATTCATGTATCGCCGTTTTAAAAAACATCGCAACAATCGATAGTAACATCGATAATTAGCAAATCGGGCTAAAAACAAGAAAAATTTTCTAGATTTAAGAAAAATCGCCCTAAATTTGAGAAAGATTCTTTCCTAAATTTACGACAAATTTTTCTTAAATTTAGGGCGACTCGCCTTTGAGTCCGTTTCTATGGCGATTTTCTGAATCTACGGGCGAAAAGTGGCTTTTTTATGGCGATTTTAGGTAAAAATTTCTATGAGTGTAGTTACTCATAAAGCTTCTATAAATTGTGATAATGAATTTTCAAAGATCTTAATATATATTAGTCTTCCCATTTGTTTTTATTCTTGCAAGTTAGTAATATTTATTGTCTTCAAGAGTGCAGAATATTGTTCTTAATAACGAATATCGTAAGCTTTAATACATAAAAAAAAATCGCTCTTTACAGTAAGTTATTGATATCGAAAAATATCGAAACAATTATATTAAATATATAAATATGTCTATGATAATATTGACCCATTATATTGGTATCAATTTATCTTATTAGATATGATTTTATTCATCGAGATGTCGATTAATTATCGATAGATGTGATTTTATTTATCGAGATATAAATAAATTATCAATCAATAGATCTCACATAACAATTCATTTCAAATAAAGACTTGCATTTCAAAGTTTTCCTAGTGTAGCTTCCATTGAACCGAAGGGGAATTTCGAGCGGTGGGCGGACGTTGGAAAACCCTGGCCGCACACATTTTCCGCGGCAGCTGCTCCCTGAGAAATTTTCCCCACTTGATTTCGTGCGTAGTTAGTAAGGAAGTCGCGTTCATTCGTTCGCAGCTCTAACGAGCCCCGGCGAATATTTATGATCAGCCTGGGCTCACCGCCCCCTTCTCTCAGCCTCAGCCTCCACGGCCGCTGCGTCCTTCCCATGGAAAACCAAAAAAAAAACAACAACAACAAGTTCTGGGAGCCAGTCCGGCCGAAAGTTTACCGAACAGCTTTTTTGGCATTTTCAGCGGTTTTGCATTAATTTAAATTTTGAATGCAAATGAGCCAATTTCCCTGAGTGCAGGAGTGGTGAGTTTAGCTAGGGCAACCCTTCAAAAGGACGTGGCCAGCCAATTGCCAGCTTGACAAATTGCACAAGGCCTACGCGGATATATCCCATGGATATATCTTCTTTTTATTTTCCCCTCCGATTTCTGAGAGAGTGTGAACTGACTTGGTGTCAGCCTCTGCAATTGTTAATGCGACACTTAATTTAATCGCCGAACTTGGCGGCACGGAATTGTTAAAATAAATATATATTTTTTTGTTTTTGCTGCCCTTGAAAATATATGCAAACCGAGGCACGTTGTAATGGAAATTAATTAGGCAAGTTCTCCCTCTTTGTCGGCTCCCCCGATAATGGCCGCGATGACTGCGAATATTGCCTTCCCTATATCATTTTTAATTTAGTGGGCGCCCCCTCTCGGGGACACATTATTTAATTTATATCCACCGATGTGTGAATTAACGAGCAGAAGTCTGCCTGAGTTTATGGCTATAAATGAAATGTTTGCTAAGTAGGCGGAGTAAAAAAAATATAAAGAAGTTTTTAAAAGGTTTAAGAAACTTTAAAATATTTAAAAAAATTCTTATGAATGCTTTCAAAGTAAATTTTTGAAGGTATTTGTATTTATTTGTATTTATTTAAATATTTCCCAACAGATTTCGGTATACCAAAATTTAATACAGAATCTAAGAACTAAAAGCTACATTTCAAACTGTAACAATTTACATTTTGTGTGTTCTTTTGGAGCAAACTATTTCTCTTGTTTCTTTGCCGCTTCTGACAAATTCACAAATTATGGGAATACTTGAGAAAACTTTGCGAAAACCAAATAGTTACGCACAGAAACCCTTTTCTTGGCTCCCTAAATCAAAAGTGCTTGTAGACCACAAGCTGAGCTGAGCTGAGGAAAAGCTAGACTCTGAGCTGAGAAACTGAGCGGAGAGGAAAAACTATTGGCGTCATCGTGTTGTCGTTGGCGAGGCATTCATCTTACTCGCGCCGGAAGCGACAGTGGAAAACTCAGCAGCAGTGGAAAACTCGGGAGCAGCGAGCAAAAGAAAAATCAGCAAAAGGGACAACTGGATACGCAGAAAGAAATATAGTTTCAAAACTTTGGTTCTAATTTTTTTTCGCAATTGTTTTTAGCTTTAAGTTAACAACTTACATAACATAACATAGCTAACATAATTTAAATCCTAGAATAATGGATGCTGCTTCCGAAAAATATAAAATTTAGCATTTAAAGTATTTTAAAAATTCCTCTGAATGTTAACCTTTTTAAAAAGAGCTTAACTATGTGTTGTTTGGATGAACAAACTAAAAAAAAAATCATGTTGCTGTTTGAAAATGATATTAAACTTAAATCAAATGTAAAGTCTCACATTGCCACAAAATATTCTCTACAAAGGTAATTCGAAACTATATATTTTTAATGCCCAACGTCAATTTACAATTAATAATAATTCAACTAAAAATTTCCATTTATTTTTTATGTTGTCTCTTGAATGATATTATAACATATTTCAAGCTTCTTTATTTTAAAAACAGGTTCAGGTGAAACTAAAATATAAAAATATTTATTTATTGCTAAAAATCAATCCTTTATCCTTTATACTTGTAAAGAAAACATAAGCTGGAATAATTTATTATAAAACAAACATAAAGATAAAGAAATTTGTTATCAAATGCATGTATTTAATTTTTCTTTATGTATTTTTTTTAATAAGCCCGAATTTAAAATTTTGAGAACTTTAATTTAACTGAACTTCAAGCTAAATTCCTTTTTTTACCAATGTCTTAATAATTTCCGTGTAGAACCCTTCGAGCTTTGAGCAACAGTGGTCACAGGATGTTTTTCGCAACGCCTGAAAATTTAAATAAAAAACGAATTTCTCATTTCGCTGCAGTTGCGGCTTGTTTGCAGATTGAATGGAGTGCTTCCGACATCCGGCTGCACATCTTTCTCCATTTTTTTTGCCGTCGCTGCACTTTCGTCTTGAGAACTGCAATGGCGCTGCGAAAAAGTTGACTAACCAATCTTCTCCTTCGGCTGCTGTGTCTCCCGGTTACTTTGACTCACATGTGACCCGGCCAAGTTTCGCCCATGCCTCAACTTTTGGTGGGCGCCTCCTTTTTTTTTGGCAGTCGGTGGGGCAGGGAGCGATGCAGCAGCTCTGGATGCAGCCGAGATGGGAAGGACGATACACAAAGGCCCGCAGGATTCGCCTTGAAGGCTCTGACCGAACCGCAGACACTTTGTCTGGCTGCCGGCCATAAATCTATGGTCCGCGTCCTGTCCTCCGCCATCCTGCTCCGCTTGTCGCTCCTGCAGCACCTCCTGCTGCTGGAGCCAAGGATATAGAAAATGAAATAATTTTTGAAACATCAAAGTGTTGCGCGTTTACAGCGCACCAGCTGAAAGTAATGACTTTGTATCTGTTGTTATATTTTTTTTTGTTTTGGAAGGTGTTTTTTTTTCATCCATCTCCAGCTGGCGGGTGTTTAAGCCTTAAAGCTGAGTCTTTGAGTCCTACAGGAATTATATTAGCAGACGAAACGGAAACGTTTTCTCACTGATCGCATATACCGGCTACCGCTGGTCAACACCTTCTCTTTGGGTTCTGTTAGAAAAACCCTTCCGAGTCACTTTGTCCGACAGCTGGCGCCTGGTATCCTTGGTATCCTTGGCCCTGGGCCAGGGACATGGCGCAGGATGCGCTCTTAATTTATGGCATCGAACTTTTATTGGGCAAATTTCGGTTCATCTCCATGCGTGTATTAAGACTAATGGCCGGACTCTGCCGGAAGTCCTTCATTGACAAAGACAGTAACGAAGGATACGTCGAAGACAACATCTTTTGGCATACATATGTATGTGTTTGAGAGTGTGTGTGCTGTAAGTGTGTGTGTGTGTGTAAAGAAAAATACTGCAGAATTGCGACAAGAAATTTTTCATTGCATATCTTTAGGCTTTCGGCTAAAGATCTCTACATTTATGGTAACTACAAGTTAATGATTATATTTAAAATATTATTCTTTACTTACTGTAAAGTAAATATTTTAAAATGTAACTTTAAAGCTTTATATTTTAAATGTACATAAACGAGCTCCTGCGAATATCGTATTTTAACAATTATGCAACTTCATTAATTTCTCGCATTTATCATGGGCGAGTTTTTTAAAAATTGGCAACGGCAAACGGAATGGCACAATTCGAGCGAATAAAAATTGTGGTCAAAGTGAAACATTTATTCGAATAACAATGTTCCTCGTTTTAAAAAAATATTTAACATATATTTATAAAATAAAATGGGTTTCCAGATGTCATCAGTTTAGATTACTATTGTAAAAATATGAACCCAAAAATTACGGAATAATAAACTGTTACAACACTGAAATAACAGGTTTTTTTTAGTAAGAAGATAAAAGAATTTCATATTAATTTAAAGTTTGAAGCCACAGTTGGAATACACACCAAAGCTATAAGAGAATCTTTAGGTATCATGGTCTTCCTTTATAAAGAAATAAAAATATACTTGGAAAAAGTGGTTTATGTACGTTCTAGTTCAACAGTTCCTATTCAACAGCATACTTTTAGATGCTGCTAGTGTTAAACTAATATCGTATATCTTTATGTATATATTTATATATTTCTACACTGTATGTAAAATTATAAACTAAACTACAGGATAAGTCTCAGCCATAACTGCTATGGCTGCTCTTTACATACATAATCATGTTAATCTTTTCAGTTAAATTAAAATATATATTCTTTAAATTTTTATCTAAGAATAAACCATTAGTAGGTATTATTATTATTCATATTATTAAATTTTAACCTTATTGTCTAACTTTTCTTTTTAAAGGCTTTATCATTGTGCCCAGGGCTCAACCCCAACTGAAAAAAAGAGCGCGAAAGGTCGAGAGGATCGGTGGAACTAGTGACCGCTTGGTGTTGGCATTGCCAGTGCGTTTATGGTTTGATGATTTACAGTCACGCCCATAAATACTCGCACGGCCAGTGTGCACATTATTCGCGATTTATGCCGCTTCGTTCATAACTCATGCAACAGCACATGTAAAATTTATGCAATTATTAATTTAACACGCCTGCAGCTCTGACCCACCCACACGGCGTACCCACCACTGACCTCCACTCTTTACGTTTCCACAACCCCGATATTTCGATTTGATTTTATTTGAACAGAGTTTATCCATATCAAAGCAAAGGGACATCTAATCTGAGCCGACTAAGCGTTTTACGACTGAAAATCCCAAAGGAGATTGGGAACCAATTTGTACCAGGAACTGAAGAGTTATTAGAGAAGAAGAGGCAAAGCTTTATTTTTATTTATTTTTAGACACTGGAGTTTAACTCTAGAAAATTAATTAACAGGAAATACAGATTGTATTTACTTTTCTAGATCGTTAAAAAATAAATTAATATGTTTTTATTTGTTAAAATTTACTTTTTTGATTAATCTACAATTTAACCAAATTTACACATATTTTCTAAGATCAGGAAAATCATAATTATTATGAAGAACAAATGATAATTTTAATATTTCACAACTACGGGTATAGACATAGGTACATCAAATTGGTACTAAGGGTTATGGTTACGGCGTTGGTCCACTTCCACCAGCAGTGGACCGCCATAATTTACTCGACGAGCAAAAACACTCACGGAAAATAATAAATGTCCAATATGTTAGCCCGTCCTGGCAACACAAAGCGGAGCCAAAAGATGGCAACACCCAGGACACCCGCACACACAGCCTGCGCCAAATCGACATCAGTGACAGCAGCAGTAGCAACAACTACAACAATATGGCCAAAAAGCAACAAAGCTCAAAAAGCCAGGCCTTGAATACCCTTGAAAAAAGGACTTTTGACTTTTCAATAACAAAATAGTATATGATAAATTTAATCGAATTTTAACAAACATTTTAAGAAGTGTCTAAACTTGACGATTGGAATTTTTGTGCTTAAAAATTTGTACTTCAAATTTGCTTCAATAAACCATTATAAAAAGTAATGACTGAAATCCTAAAATATTTGGTGATATTTTGACAGGAAGACTCCGACATAATATATCCACAAGTCTCGTACACTATCATATCGAAAATACCTGAAACATAGATACATGTCCAAATTTTAAATATTGAAAAATATCATTTAGCCTAAAAATCAAAAATTGATTATTTTGGAAACTAACCAAAGCAATATATATTCATTATTTTTCTCGTATTCAGTTTATATTGATCCAATATATTAAAAACAAATGTAATGCTTTAAGTTAAAATATAGATTTATCGATTTTCGCTCCAAATATCGATACAGAATCGATATCTTTTTATTTTCTGCTAACCCAAGTTTCTGTAGTTTCTTATTTTAATTTATAAAAGTAAAACTAACTAAAAGAAAACTAAGCACGGTAATAAAAGCTAAAATTGTGCTACTGTTAAGTCCATCTATAATATTAATTAAATATATAGACAAAATGTTAAAAATAATAATTATAGACAAAACAAGTGCAGCATAATCCTACCAAAAAAAAAGTAAAAAATGCTATAATATTTCTGAAATTGCAAAGAAATAAACAATGATCAGTATCCCTTTAAAGCCCCCAAAAAACAGCAATACCCCGTGTAAGGGTGGGGATATAAACCATGTTTATTCGGCATGTGTGAAGCGAAGGATGATATAAAAAGTTGGGGGAAGCACCGCCCAAGAGTGGATGGTGTTCACGGAGCGGCAGGCTGGGAGACAGAGGCTGGGGCCAGGCCACCTGCTAGGCTCGAGTGCATGGAGTGAAGTTCCATTGCGAACATGGGCAGCATGTCGCTCCATTAATTTGCCATAAAACAGAAGTGGACTAAAATTTGTTTGTCGTTGTTATTGTCCGAGCAAAAAATTACAAATGGTTCGGATCCAGGATCCAAGCTAACGGCAACGGGGAGGTATTGAAGGTGGGAGTTGCTCGTTGGGTAGGCGCAGGGGTGCAGGAGGTGGAAGCGAACTAGTTGTGGGGTCAATGCTAGGGTCTGCTTATTTATGGCGCAACCACTTTTGATGTTCTGTTAAATGTCCGCAATGACACATTGAGGACAACCCCTATTTGTACTAAAGTACAAGCCTGACATGGAAGCACATTAGCGGGGTGTTGTGATCTGTTTTGTTGTTTCCTTATGAAATCTATTGACGAAATCTGATTATAATCCTAGCACAGTGGATAGCTATAAAAAATTATTCAATGCAAGATTTCAACTAAATTTAATTTTGGTTTGGATTTAAATAGATTTAAGGGATAGGGTTAGAATTTTAGATAATTATTAACTTATACAATGTTTTTACTGTGAAAATGCAGTTTAAATAAAAGTCTCTCATGGGAAACAGAAAGACACTAAAAACATAAACGAAATCAATAAAATTGGCATGATTTTAGAAGTCTAATAGTTTCAAGAGTCTTAAATACCAATGACCTTGCTTAGCTCGCTCGGCCCAACGTTGGGCGCCAATTTTAAGGATGCATGCAGAAACATGTATGATAAAACATCTATTCTTTTCTATACAAAAGTTTGGTTTCTTCTTGAGCTCTCTTAAAAATTGTAATTATTTTATATTATCAAAATCTTAAATTAACACTTGTTAAAATACTCATCTGTCTATAATGTTTATTTTCATCTAAAGTTGTATTCTTTCCCATTGTAATGTGTTTAACATTACAATCTGCTCTAATAAAATAATCTAGAATATAAATGTAAACAAACCCATCGGAGCAGCCAAACAGCTGTGAGCTCCACTGAGGTGATAACACTTGACCACAAGTAAAGGCGGGGGTGTGGTGTCTACTAAATACTTATCACCATCCCGAACTCCTACGTCACATTTCCACACCCCATCCAAGTGACTGATAACGACGAACTTATAGGTCCCGTACTTGATCGTTTGATGTGCTCGAGTCAGTTACAAATCGGCTTTCCGAGCGACCGGTTCTTTGGCGGCACATTGGAAATAAAAGAAAATAATTAAAATGGCGAAGGATAATCTGACGGCAGTGCTATATGGCATTGAGGATATGCGTTTGGTAAGTCAAGAAAGGAATTATTCGGCACGTGTAATTATTCAGCAACTGTAATCCTGTAGGAACAACGTCCCATACCGGAAATAGCCGACGATGGTAAGCAAAAAATATATTATTAAATTCAGTTTTCAGGTTTTCAGTTAGAACGGAATTTTTTAAAACAACATAATTTGAATAAAAAGAATTAAATATTTGTTCATGAAAAATACGGTAGATGCTAAAATGAATATTTATTTTGTTTGCCCTTTGGTTTAATTACCTTTAGATAACGTTATACTATTTCTATATAATTGGTTATCAGTTTGTAACCCAGTGCCTCATATACAACGCTTCAAGGTCACATTTACGCGACCTACAAATCATTTATTGATAGTCAATCAAGGCAACTCATACATTCTCATAAAAATTATGAAAATTTGTATGTTTTTTTTACTATAATTAGACAATGCTATTAAATACTTACATAAGGTGATAAAATAATACTTCTCCTCTCACACAGAGGTTCTCCTGGCAATGGACAGTGTCGGCATTTGCGGCTCTGATGTCCACTATCTACAGCACGGACGTATTGGTGATTTTGTGCTTACCAAACCCATGGTGATTGGTCACGAATCCGCCGGAGTTGTGGCCAAGCTGGGAAAGAAGGTGTCAAACCTGAAGGTTGGCGACCGTGTGGCCATCGAGCCGGGCGTACCATGCCGCTACTGCGACCACTGCAAGGGCGGTCAGTACAACCTGTGTGCCGGCATGGTCTTTTGCGCCACGCCTCCTTACGACGGCAACCTTACCCGCTACTACAAGCATCCAGCGGACTTCTGCTTCAAGCTCCCTGACCACGTCTCAATGGAGGAGGGCGCCCTGCTGGAGCCGCTGTCAGTGGGAGTGCATGCCTGCCGGCGAGCGGGTGTGACCCTGGGCTCCAAGGTGCTCATTCTGGGAGCGGGACCCATTGGTTTGGTCACTCTGCTGGTGAGTTAACTTTTGAGTTGGTTATAATTATGAAAATTTCTTAATTTATAATAGCTAACGATACCTCTTAATCGATAATACTAAGTTTTCATATATATAAACTAACCATTGCTGATTTTACAGGCTGCTCAATCCATGGGTGCCTCTGAGATCCTGATTACAGACCTGCTGCAACAGCGCCTGGATGTGGCCAAGGAGCTGGGCGCCACCCACACGCTCCTGCTGAAACGTGACCAAACCGCCGAGGAGACGGCCAAGCTGGTCCGCAAGACGATGAGTGCCGAGCCGGACAAGTCAATCGATTGCTGTGGTGCAGAGAGCAGTGCCCGATTGGCCATCTTTGTAAGTGAATCTACCAAATCCCTAGAACTGATCAATTACCTCTGTAAATTCCTTGCAGGCCACTCGTTCTGGTGGAGTCGTGGTGGTGGTGGGCATGGGAGCCGCTGAAGTCAAGCTGCCGCTGATCAATGCCCTCGCCCGCGAAGTGGATATCCGAGGAGTATTCCGTTACTGCAACGAGTAAGCTAGAAATTATTTCTTTTTTTTTAATAATAATATAATAATATTATTATCCTAATAGCTACGCTTCTGCCCTGGCCCTGGTATCCTCTGGAAAGGTGAATGTGAAGCGACTGGTCACCCATCACTTCGACATCAAGGACACGGACAAGGCCTTCGAAACGTCGCGAAAGGGACTGGGTGGGGCCATCAAGGTGATGATCCATGTGCAGCCTAGGAACACTAACAATCCTGTCAAATTTTGAATATCTACATATGTTACATGCCTTTATTTAAAATAAGAAATACAGTCTCGAAAACACAGTTAACTGCTCAGCATTAATCAAAGGACTACAGTCTTGGCCATGCTCAAAATCTAAATTTTCGACTCACAGTTTCTCCAATAAACCAAATTTAGTGTTTCGCGGGCTAGACCTCTTCATAGATGATCTAAGATGGCCGGCATCGTACTCGAAAGTATCGCGGCTTGTCGTCGGGCAACCTACTGCCTCCGTTCTCTGCGCGCATCCCAACGTCCGTTTATTCTCTACCCATCGATGGCGACACGGCACCATCGGTGCCGGAGGCACATTAGCTCCGATGATACCGCCGATGACAATGACAAGTTGCACCAGATGAAACCCATTCAGCTGGGTCAGGGCCAGCTAGTTAAGGACTCTGACGGTTTAAAAGTGACATCTGCACCCCCCGACCAGAAGGAAACACCTCCGGAGAAGCGAACGGAGTTGCCCTTCGAGGTCACACCGGAGATACCCATGGAGGCTCAGCCGAATCGCATTCAACCCGCGCCCTTGGAGATAAAGCCGCCCAATCCGCACACTATCATTTGCAGCTCAGACTCTGAGACTTTAGAATATGAGAGTTCCACAGATCAGGCGGCAAAGGGTGTGGACCCCAACATAGGTAAGAAATTCTGGGAATAAATGTTAGGTTGCTTATGTCCTTGGCCCCCCTCCCAACAGAATCTGAACAAAAATCGTATAATACCTCCTCAAATGAGTTACCCCCACCGCCTGTTGTCAATTTAATGGATGACCAAACCCCAGCTCCAACAACGTCTGAAGTAGAATTTGAGAATCCTCCTTTCATTTCAATTGAATGTGATCTGGATTATCCTTCGACGACTGTACATGAATATGTTAATGCCAGATATCAAGCTCCTTCCACCGTCAAATCAGAGACAACATCTCAGAGCTTTTCATCAAATGATTCTAAAACTGAGAATATACAAAGTCTAACCGAATCCAAAGATGACCAGTATAGTCAAGATTCCCATTCAACCAATCAAGATGAGCTCCAAACTCAAGCCAAAGACTCATCAACTGAGTTAAAAGCTGAGTCTAAACCTCAATTTGTATCCAGTTTGGGTTGTCCTAGGTCGAATTCTGAAGCAAGTGATCCTAATTCAGAAACCAGACTAGAGTTTAGGCCAAATACTTTATTTGTACCGGAAGATGGTGGAGAAGTTAAGACTCCTTTGACATCCCAAGATGATTCCAACTCCATGTCTGAAGCAGCAGGATCAAGTGCGACCCTGGACCTTAAGGTTACGGCAGACAACTCAGAACGTAGCTCTCAGCCAGTCGGTTCTGGGTGGCCTCAGGGCTCCAGTTTTGGTTTGCCTGGGGAAGGCAAGATCGGTGGGCAAGAACCAGAGGTCATCTACAGCAGCGCCAAGGACGATTACATCAAGCAATATAGTCAGACTTTAGCTAAGGATCAGGAAATTAAGGAGAATTTAGCAGCAGAGAAGACCAGAGAAAATGTAGTGGACAACGAGATAATAGACCAATGGGTGGACAAGTTCAAGCGTTTATATATGGCGGAAAATGCTGCCTTCGGGCTTAACAACGAAAACGAAGTCCCTGCCTCTAGCGATAAGAAAAGCTCAGATTCCAAAGATGAAAAGGATAGTAAGCGTTTGCGGACTATGGTAATGAAAGACAATAAGTGGGTTTTAGAGGACAAGGATACCGCAGAACCTAGTACTTCCTCAAGTGATAAGAGTAGACCCGGTACCTTGCCACTGGACATTGAGGCAAAGCATGAAGCCCTTAGTAGTGAAAAGAATGAAAAGCTATTGCATAACATGGTGTTGAGAGATAATAAGTGGGTTATTAAGAGTAAAGATACTGCAGAAAATGTATCAACCGCCTCTGATCCTGTTTTATCCACATCTAGTAAGAGTAACCAGGAAGATGACTTTCCAGTGAACACAGAGGCAAAGCATGAAGCCTCTAGTGATAAAAAGAATGAACCCCCTGTGCTGACTATGGTACTAAAAAATAATGAGTGGGTTATTGAGAACAAGGATGCTGCGGAAAATGCATTTCCCTCGTCAGATTCTAGTTCTTCCACAACTGACAAGACCTTTCCACTGAACAAAGAAGCAAAGCATGAAGCCTCCAATAGCAAAAGGAAGGAAATGCCTTTGCTGACTATGATGCTGAAAGATAATGAGTGGGTTATTGTGAGCAAGGATACCTTAGAAAATATAGCAACCCCCTCTGAAACATTGCAACAGAAAATAGTTAACAAGCATGAAGCGTCCACAGAGTTCGGGGAATCAAAGAAAGATTTAACGGCCTCTGATAAGGATGCTCATTTTGATACCCCAGAAGCATCCCCAAAGCCCATAGAGCTTATCCTCGACCAGTCTTCTGAAATCAAATCTGAAGCCGAAGTTACAGGACCTTCCGCTGGCGATTCTCAAGGTAGCACTGATGAGATCTCGTCAACACTTGATCTTAGTTCCGACTCCAATGTAAATGCTGACACAGCGGTCGAATCATCCGCAGATTTCATAGTCAAAGACCAAGAACCAACTACGGAGGAAATTATAGCAATGTTTAATGATAATTACAGTAATGATCT
>VNJR01009478.1:0-15925 GCA_008042585.1 Drosophila punjabiensis
ATTCTTTCCTCATTGTTTCCTACAAATAATAAACATGACAAAACAGTGTTTGCCGGGTCAACTATAATTACTTCGGGCCCAGCAAAGCGGGTCGGGTCTGCTAGTATTAAATAAATTTAAACAACTAATATTCAAATGAATGACATCTTTTATGTTCAGGAAAGCCTGTTAATGATAAAAGTATTATTAAGAAAGAATATCATTTAATTTGTCCGTATAAACAAAGCTTCAAGGCAAATGATGAAATTAGAATCTGCGTACAAAGTCAAGAGCTTCTACTCCTGCCGTGCGAAAGCTTTCTCCACTTTGAAGAACACTTAGCAGAATTATTGATACGAATTCGGGAGCAAGTAGCACAAATGGTGTTAGCGGTTTGCTTAAAAATAATTGCATGGCCTATTTTCTGGACGAGATAAGATATGAGTTGAGTGGATGGGAATTGGTATGACACGGTTTACTAGAATTACAACGACTATTAAGAACTTTCTTTCAATCGGTCAACAGGAAGGAGATCTTTATCGCAACGCTGGTTGGAGTGGTAGCGATGATATCCCTTCGGGAGGACACTTCAGCTTTTCTGTTCCTCTAAAATTATTTATGGGATTCGCTGAAGACTATAAAAATTTTATGTTAAATTGTAAACATGAAGTCGTTGTATGGCTTACGAAAAACACTAATGATATGTATGTTAAAACAGTTGAGGGAAAAACACATAAAATTGCTATATATAATATAAGCTGGAAAACAACTCATATCGTTCCCAGTGACAGTGCTAAACTTAAAATGTATAATATAGTAAAAAGTGGGGGTACCCTCCCACTTGCATTCCGGAGCTGGGATTGTTATATTAATCATAATGGACTCACTCCGAATTTTAAAGCTTCTAGCTTATGGGTAAAGATTTTTGAGTTAAAATCTTTGGTGTCCATTACTTTAGTTGGGGTGACACCACAGATTGGACAACATTGAGTTGATTTAGTATCAGTTAGTACGTTTAATACTTTTCCGTCAATAAGCGTCATATGCGTTTCAAACGTTACTGCTATGTCTAATATAACGTAATATAACGTTTTCAAATAATCAAATTGATAGTCAAACTGATTTTTTTCCATAATAATTTGATCAGTAGTTTCTTTAACAAATTGAATTTTTAGGGGCCTGCAAAATCTAATGGACTGCGGTGTTCGGTTAACCCATATGTTTCGCTGAAATGAGTCAAACTTTTTTATGGGGATAACAGAAGTTACAAACAATGATTGATCTGAATTCTGAACGTCTGGAGTGTTTATTTCAAATTTCTGTTTGTATGCACTCTGGCCAGTTGACCCATCAAAACCATAACTGCAAAATAATTTTAGTTTAAAACTCTCCGGAAATTGTTTAAAAACACCGGATTGCATTTTAATTAATCGCTGTGCAGTGTGATTTAAGAGGTTTTGAGAGAAACTTGAGCAGTAGTTTCTGTAACATCAATACCTATTTGCCGACATTGAATTTTAGCTTCTATAACTTGGTTGTAACTCGGATAAATTTTACTGTTATGGCTTACATTCAAAGCACTAGTGTTGACATACTGCTGTTTAGTTAATGAATTTTCCAGGATGTAGGCTAAAGCTTTATTTGGTGTAAGTAAAATCGGTTTTAGCATTTCAAATTGTTTCCTTAATTCCGTTGTGCTTTCAGGTGTCGTAAACGTTTCTTTTAGGACCAACGCCACATTCAAATTTTTTTCTCTCTTAGCTGAAACTGCTGCAGCATGAACAAGAAGGTTTCTGTTGTTTTCTTTTTCATTAGCAAGTTCAGAAGCCAATTTTCTTCAATCTTGGCCCTGCATTTGTATAAGACAAGGTTGGGCGTCCAGGTCGTTGTGGGATCTTAGAGATATTTAATGTAAATGATATTTTTTATGAAGGACTCAAAATTACTTACTTTTTTATTTATTTCTATTTTTGATCATCATCCACGTGTTAAACGGCAATTTTGTCATAAATCCATTCTGACACACATGCTATTTCACGATTGTTTTTGTACCATATATCAAAGAGATCGCCATGGCGAAACTCGAACGTTGCTAAATATTGTAGATTTGTGAGAAAAGGGGGACGAACGGGGAAAATGTATTAATGAGCTATGAACAACGACATTTCAATGTACAAACTGGCGTACTTAGTTGTCCTCAGCAGGCCTCAGGCGATTAGTTTTATTCCACGAAACACAGGAGACACGTGTTAATTTTCTACAAGAAATACACATAAATTGGACAATAAACACAGCACGAAGACTAAGACTACATGTAAATGTACTATATACAGTGAATTCTACATACCTTGATCATTAATTTCCATAATTAACTTTATTTTTTTCGGACACACAATTTTTATATTCACGCACAGAAGAAAACAAAATAATTGGCGAGAATTTCTTAAGACTAAGCAGCTGATCGGTTGAGTACTTTTGGAAGTTCATAAAAAGCTTCATTGAAGCTTTTAAAGCTTTCTATATTACTTTTTTAAATGCATGATGTATTAATTTTAAGAATTTAAAATCAAAAATAAAAAAAAAATTACATAAAAATTTGAATTTATGCCAAAAAATCGGCTCCATGGACCATAGTTCACTGGTACAAGGAACACATCATATCTGGAATGTTAAGCTGTCTGCAAATAGGGAGCGGCCACGTTTTGCTGTCATTGCATTTACATTAAATGGGCAACTAATTACAAACAATTAAAGAAATTCAAAAGTATATATAAATTCTGAAGTCTATCCTTATGAGAATTTGAATATTAAATTTGATCAAAATCGTTTTTCTGTTCTATACGACATGTATACAAGATTTCAAGAAAGCTATTACAATTGAGAACCACAAGCTCTTCTACCCTCAGGACCGATTAATGTTAAAATTTCCACTGACTTAAATGTGGCGAGTAAGATGAATACAAAAGTGTATTGCAATTGAGTGGATTAGTTCAACGCATCGTCTAACAATTTTCAAAGGATGTGTTCAGTCAAATTTTATATTTTATTTTCATTGCAAGTAGACGTTCACGGATCCAACAAAATGCTGTCACTCAAAAACAAATTCAATACTTCGACCTTTAATACAATCCAACAACTTGTAATAAAAATAAATAATTTCATGAAAGTATTTAAAGAAAAATTTTCCCCCGAACATGTGGCTTATCTGGAGGACTCGCTGAAATATTTTTATAAAAGGAAGGCCGATACTCCGCTGGTTACTAATATACATAGACATTTCACATCTTGCTGTTGAGCCAATGATAATTTCACCATTGGTGTGCGTATTATTTCTTTGCTGCACGCTCACAAAAATCTTTAAAAAATGTGAAAACGTATGTTAACTTAGAACACCACTTCAAAAAATTGTACTTTAAAAATACAATTATTTACATAATTCTTTAAAAACTTGTTTACAGCTCCTTTGATTTTTCATCAATTTTTCCAGAGATTGGTTAATGGCTTCGAATTTGGAATTCGATTGGATGTTGTGCAGCGTCAGAGTGATCCTTCCTCGAATGGGTGAGAGGCCGGGGGTAGTGTGCAGTATTCGATGTCCCTTTGCTTAAGTGAGGTATCTCACAGGGAAAACCAAAGACCGTCCCTTTTTCAGGTAAAGGATCGTGGGTGTTGGTCCTTTAAATATGTGTATTTTGAGTTTTCAGTTACGTTTCAGCATCCTTCATCAATTTCATGTAACGTCCCTTTCTTCCCCGTCTTTTTTTGAGACGTGTTCCAACTTCATTGAGAAACCATTACAACTGTGTTCTTTTCACCTCCATCCCCATTTTTGTGAATTTAGTAGACATGTCGTAGCACGCATTCGATCGATGGAGGGGGAGTGAGTGTGGAAAAATTCGGTTGTTCTGATCCTCTAATGGGAAACAAATGACCTTTTTCAAGTGAGGTATCTCACAGGGAAAATCAGAGTCCATCCCTTTTTTAAGTGAATGATCGTAGGTGAACGTCCTTTATATGTAAGTACTTTTTTTCCCTTTCGTTTCAACACCCTTCTTCAATTACGAGCCCAGTCCCTTTTTAAGTGGGCTCGTGGGAACATGCACGTGCGGGGCAGGATCACTCTGGCGGTGCGGCCTTTTAAAAATACATCTGAGGATCACTCTGGCGGTGCGGCCTTTTTCAAAAACATCTGGTGCGACCGTTTTTATGTGAGGCTCGTGGATGCATTCGCACTCGTATCCATATCCTTGTAGGAACCCTTGCACAAGTGCCTTTTTACATGTACTGACCCTAATTATCTTATCATCTTTATTACCCCCTCTGTTGACAGGTTGACATCTAACCCTAATTAATCCATTACACTACTCCCGTCGGGAGCAACATGTTCGAGCTGGAGGACCTGGCTTGGAAGCCTATTGGCATCTACCATGCAAAAGATTTGCGACTGTAAGGGAAGAAAGACACGCTTACATTAGTTACAGTAGGTAGGCAGGATACAGACCGTGGGTGTGGCCTACGTTGGGGAAGCCCAAAAGGCATGGGGCCAGGGCCATCCGCCGGTGGAACGCCGCGGAGCGGGTTAGGTAGTTGTCCATCACTGGTTGTTTATTTTCGATTGCTTATGTTTTGGTGAATGCTCACAAGTATTCCCCTCCTTTTCAATTGGCGAATTTTCGCGTGGTGTTGCATTGTGATGGTGATGGATAGCCGCAGGCGAAACAAATATCGCCTGGAATGCGCACATAGAATAGGTTGGTCGCAGGGGAAGGAGGTCCCGATACGAGAGCTTAGCAGGTTCAGGAGGAGGCGAAGGTGAAACTTATGTAGAGCGCCCCCTACCGTCCACACCCAAGAAAAGGGGAAGTGTGGATGTAATGAGCGAATAGCGAAATAAGTGCAGCCGACATTTGCCGACATTTTGCCGACATGAAAAATCCAAAAGTCCCGGCTATTTTTTTTTTTTTACTGGACGTTGATGCACTACGGTCAGTACACTCAAGTGGCCCTTGTGATATCAAACACGAGCCTGTTCAGGTTAGATGTTAGTAGAAGCGATGGAAAAAATAGAAAAGAATACGAGGAAAATAACTACTGGCGTGCTGCCTGGTTGTTTGTTTGCATACGTACTAGGTTGGTTGGGATTAAGGTTTTTAGTCTAGAAGGGCTATCTACGTTAGATGTTATTGTGTACAAATCTTTATAATTTGCACATAAGACTCTAAAGGGTTCGCGCAATTCAAACGAAGTTCTACATTGGCGCAAGACTAATGGTAAATAGCATCTAGTGTTTCTTCTCGGAACATGAAAATTCAGCTGACCTTACAAGTCAGCACTTTCCACGTCACCGCGGATTAGATTGTAAATTAAGGTAATGCCTGATATAGTTCTACGATTGGCTAAGGAAGGTAAGTTAATTAGAAGGAGTCTACTAGAATATGACGGTAATCTGCGGCCTGCATCCCAGCTTAAACCGCGTAGAGCGAAATGTAAAAAATTCTTTTGAACAGATTCGCAAGATCCATATTCTAAGATAGGACGAACCAACGAGGTATATAATGTTTTAGTAAGTAGGGGTCATTGAATTCTTTCGACCATCGTTTTATAAATCCAAGCACACCCCTGGCTTTATTCATCATGCACGAAATGTGTTCAATGAAGTCGAGTTTGGGGCCCAGGCGAACGCTCAAATCATGAACTAGATGATAAGTATAAGTTGCAAGCTTAGGAACGACACGAGAGAATGTATTTAGATCCGTTTAAGTTTAATAAGCTTACCCGGCACCATGTTTGAAAATTATCAAGATCTGTTTGTGAATCAGACTGGCAAGCAGCTTAACGTCGTCAGCGTACATAAGTACTCTATAGTTAATCAATACTTTGGGCAGGTCGTTAATAAATAATGTAAACAATAGGGGACCCAAATGACTCCCTTGCGGGACGCCAGATGTAACCCGGAGAACATGAGACAAGCTGTTTTTAAAGAGGACCTTTTGCGTCCTGCCAATCAGAAAACATGAGATCCATCTAAGTAGATCATCCGGAAACCCCATTACGTCGAGTTTCCTAACAAGGAGTGAATGGTTAACAGAGTCAAATGCTTTACTGAAATCAGTATAAATGACATCTGTCTGAAGATTATTATGAAAACCCTTTATAATGAAAGAAGTGAGCTCCAAAAGGTCTGTTGTAGTTGATCTTCGCTTAATAAATTCATGTTGATATGGAGAAAATACTGATCGACAAGATGCTGCAAATGTGGAGTAATGACATTTTCGAAAAGTTTTAGGATGGTCGATAACTAAGAGATTCCTCTGTAGTTATTGGCTCCCGATTTGCTACCTCTTTTGTGGTGAGGAATTACAAATGATTTAAGAAGGGGCTCGCACAGCGCTTCGGCACAATCCCTAAGCACACAGCCAGGTATTCGCGATGAAGATCAGTAAGAAGAGAGCTTTCGTTCAAACTAGGACTGAATTTAAGGTTCGACTTGGGCATGCTGTAAGAATAGGTCTGATTTGAGTCCGTGGAATTTGAATATGTGGTTTGAAAAAACTGCGCAAATAGATCGGCTATTCAAATGAAAGAGGGGAAGCATGATTCTGGGGCTTACGTTTTGTGTTAACAAAATTATAAAATCGTTTAGGGTCCTGTGAGAACTGGATCCTGCAGCGAGTCAAATAGTTTTTATAACACTGCGCGTTCCGAACGGTGAAGTTTGTCCGAGCTGTTAAATAGGCAGAAAGTGCAGTAGGAGAGCAGGTGCGTCTAAATTTAGTATACAGCCTAGATTTTATAATCTTAAGGCGACTCAACTCTTTAGTAAACCAAGGAGGCTTATTCGAGATTGATTGATAGTGTAACGGAACACATGTAGTAAAAAATGAATTCATGGGATTGTAAAAAATGTCCATTGCATTCGCCATGTCAGTATACACGTCTAGATCGGGCCAATTAAATTCAGAAATAAAATTATTCAGCCTTAGAAAGTCCGTCTTGCGAAAGGAGAGAACTATTGTGACTGGTTGGTCAGAAATACTCTGTACATCAGTCCCAATATCGAGAGTCACATCAAAAGTAAGATGATATGGATCTTTGGGTTGCGTCAGGGGCGCCACCCTAGCCAAACTAACTCTCGCCGGATCAGAGACAAAACAAAGATCAAGCAAGCGCTCTAAAGAAATTCGAACATGGTTGACTTGGTACAGCGAAATGTCGAACAAACCAGCAATAAAATCATGTTGCGTTGATGTTAAAAGTGTATTTGTGGAATTATTTGAGGACCAAATAGCCCCAGGGATATTAAAATCACCTAGCACAACTAAATGGTCCCTATCCGAAAGTTTATTGGAAACCAACTGGATAGCGGAAAGATGGTTTCAATATATAGGAAGTTCCGACAAGGGAGGAATGTAAGAACATGTAATATAAATAAAACTCCCGTAATTGATAGCTTTACACGGAGGAAATTAACATCGTTGCATTCCTCAAAAGTTATAATACTACTGACGGGTCTGACGACTCGGCAGTGAAATTTCGCCGAAAGACTTCTTGGCCAGGTTTTACGTTGAACTCCCGGGCACGCTTATTATATTGTCGGCTGCTCCGCTCGTACGCCCAATGCAGGTGCTGCTTTATGCGTTCGCGGATGATGTTCCGCTTGTCCTGGCAGTTTAGTGTAGCTACCTCGTGGTCCTTATAGCAGATGCCGTGGAGGTACATCTGCTGCCCGAACACTGCGAAGAACGGGGTCACGCCAGTCGCCTCGTGGCTTGAGATTCTGATCGCGACTTCGATCTCCGCAGAAATGCGTCCCAGTCACGGTGGTCTTGCTTCTTTCTATAGCAGTCACTGCAGTCCGCATGCGTTGGACCCTATATCGGTTCCTCTTGAGCAGTCGTGATCATCCCAGCCGTCAGCGAGGCTGGAATCCACGGCCACCTCCTCTACTTGGATGGAACTTGGAACTGAAACTTAGATGGCCCACGGTAAGGGGGTCAGATCTCCCGCCTCATAGAGGCATCCTCCACCTCCAGGCACTCCTCGCGCAGCTGCTCCATGCTGTAGACCCGCAGGACATACACGAACTTGGCGATTTCGGCGGTAAGTCCCTTCTGGTCGATTGTAATCATCTTCGTCTCAGGTATGGTTGCCAGCAGTTAGCCAGACGGCTTATCGCTCGGAAGTACTTCTTCACGGATTCACTCTACTGTTGTCGCCTGTCCTGGAGCGCTCTCCTCCTCTCAAACTCGCCGCCTCTGCCCCGAAATCTGGCCACCAGACTCTCTTTGATGTCATCCCACGTCTGCGGAGGATTCTCTTTCACGTAGTGTCAATACCACTCATCGGCCTGGCCTCGCATCAACTGGTAGAAAACTTCCGTTGAAGGTACTCCACTCGGAAGACAAAGTCTTTCCCGGCGAGTTTGTTTGGGTCGCCGTCGAAACATATCTCCCATTTCTCGATTCGGACCCCTCTAAAGGCTTCCTCTCTTCTTTCAGGACGCCGGAAACCCTCGTTTCTGCTAGGTCGCGCCTCGTACGCCGCCTGGTATCGGTGATGCCGACCTCTGTTCGTTTGCTGCCACCCGGACACCGACCGGACGGCGGATACCATATCTTTTAACGGCTGAACCACCTTGACAATCGCCATCATCTCCAGAACCCACGGCGAATATCCTCGTGGAGTGTCTGGGTGTCGTTATTCGACGTCGTGGCCGCCCTGTGCGTCTCATACGAAAGGGCAGCGTGTTCAGAGGATGCAATTTCGCTCGGGATTCAACGGGGTGAAGAAATATTCAAACTGTCTCCCGACACGCCGCCTGCTGCCCCTTCTTCCTCTCGACCTTGTGGACTTTTCGACGGGGGAGTGCTAGTGGTCATTTTCCCAGATCTGGACCGCAAATTGCAATCCCTAAAAATAAACCTATTCTCTAAACCTAATCGCTACTCTATATACAACAACAACAATTTAATCTGGACAACAAATAGGGAAGAAAGATAATACGTCTAACCGGAGTCAACCAAACACCTGCTTTTCTGCGTCACATCTCGTCTGTCATCGATTTATCTTTCTCGTGAATTCCATCTGATCCTCTATCTGCTACCTGGAAGATAGGGCATCAAATGTGCGCTGCGCTTCTTGCCCGACTACGCCGCGGAAGCGTTAACGGGTTCTTTGGCTGTTCTAGATGCATCGCATGGTGAACCCTATGTTTCCGACACGCCGCCCGGACACCAACCATTTTGCCGTCCGCATCCGCGCCGCAATCGGCAGAAACCTATTTATTGATCGCTTCACCGGTTCCTTCTCTCGCCACCAGGCATTGATCAGGTCGCCGAGTACTTTATACATGATTTACAGAAACCGAACATTTAGCTTGTGGTTTCTGTACAGCTCTGACCGCCGACATAAGCCAAAGCTTCGCTAAATGCCGGACCACACTGATTTTCGTCATCAACTGGACCTTTTTATTTTGTTACAAAAAGAAAACTTCTCAGAAACGACAGATACAGAACGGTGACGATAGGAACACGAAATTTTTTACGAGTATGTATATACTTGCAAAAATTCGTATTTATGTATGTGAACGTATTAAACCCCTTTATTTTCTTATAAGTAATTTTTCTTCCTTCTTGGAGCTCTTAAGGGGCTAAGTTTTACATTGTTTAATTTGATTTTTTTGTTTACATTTAAGTTTTTACTCTGCTTTCTCAAATATTATTGTATTATTTTTAATACGCCAATAGGCGCTTGTTTTCGAGAGGCAGTATGACTCCGCTTGCAGCCTCACAATGTCCCGTTCGTTCTCTCTCCCTCTCTCCCCGATGAGCTTCCAATCCGTTCCCCGATGATATTTTTAAGTTTTCTTGTATTAGTTCAAATTTCTACTTTGTTCAATAAACACTCTTACGACGATCGTCGCGTAAAACCCCGAAATAAGTTCCTACGTGTTTTTCTTGTCGAGGGTACCCTCAGGTTAAAGCCGCCTCCCTCCAACCATTGGTCCTTCGAGCCGGATATTCCTACTCCAGCAGATCCGGTGGCTTTAACCCCGCACAAGATAAGTTATAATTATATTATTGCTGCCGGTCATACCGTTAGGTTTGCGAAACTCAATTTGTTAAACTTCTCTGTATGATTATTGTCTAAAATCCAAGTCCGATTGATCTGACACCACGGCAGAATAATAATAATTTCCGATTCCAAAATCAAAAGTGTGTGTTTAAATAAATGCAAAAGCCACAGTGAAACTTTGAGTTCAGAATTCCTCATCGTTCACTGTGTTCCACTGCTTGCATTTAATCACACTTATCCACATACACATATCCAATATAGTCCACTCCACAATTCTGCAATCGCTGTAACATTTATGTAGATTTGGCTTAAAAATATATTCACATATTTTTTCCAAGCCTACAAAATTGCATAAATATATCCAAGTAATTTCTTTACTATTTTCTGCGAGTTCCTAAATCCAATTGTGTATAAATAAATACCGAAAGCCATAGTGAATATTCCTATTCCGAAAAGTTCACAATTCCTTTTCGTTTACTGTGGTCCGCTTGCATTTATTAACCCTTTCATACATACATACAGTTCACTCCACTGATCTTCAATCACCGTAAACAATTTACTTCCAAAATTTGTTTTTTCTTAATGCATATATTTACAAAATAATATACAAACACAAAACATAAATCTAAAATATATTCCAATTAACTTCCACAGCTCATATAAATAAATAAATATAGCATCGCCGACTTAATTTGTATATTTATTTATTTTCTCTCCCTTGCTCTATCCTGAGCAAATAAACATATACACATTGCAATTACATACAAACATAATCGTCTGCAAGTCGACGCTCCGATTTTGGCAATTGCCTCCTCCTCTGTTATCTCCGCTATTCTGCATTGGCATACGGCTAATGCACAGAGTCACACGCACGCCTTATCTTTAAAAACTGTTTGTGTGTGTGTGAGGAGGCTTAGATGCCTGGCAAATAGTACATAAACTAATTGCCTTTGAGTTGCCGCAACTAGCACTTGAACTATGTGGACTGAGGTTTGCTAGAGTAAAATGCCTTTTGAGTTGAAGACGATTACTGACTTTATTGGTAAAAATATAACGCTATTTTAAGCTAAAAGTGGTTAACAAATATGCTTATGTTTACAGAATTTAGTGTGAAAGAGTAATATAGGTTGCTGTGTTGCCCCATTCCACATCATCGGCGTCAGCAGAATATACATATGCGTTTGACCTGGTAACTTTACTTTATTTTGGCTTCATATGATATTGCTGCGACTGACGAATTACAAATTATGTATTATTGCTATTGTCGTCATTATTGTCGCGACTTAACATTCTCCCGGCCGTTGAACGGGTGTTCAACGGTCGCTGATGTCGAACGCAAAACTCCGTGGGGTAGATTTGGGTGTTGGCTGCTCCGGGGCTTGGAACTTCGTCGTCGTGGTTTCCAATTGCTGCGTTGTTGTCTTATACCAACTTCAATGATCAATATAATTGATACTGCTAGGGCCACGTAGGCCGCTATTTGATGATGCTGTACAGCGCTGACTTCATTCTCCCATTTTGCATCCTTCAGTTTGGCCAGCTGCTGTTGTAGGACATCTAATTCGCCTAGTTCGACATCGGCTACCTTAGTTGTAGTCCTTTAACTGGTTTTGATTTACGTTGATCTGGGTGATGGTGCCAAAACGGACATATGTTGATTTTGTCTCACTGAGCTGAGTGCTGAATGTGCTAACACTGATTTTTGAGTTGCGCGTATTGCAACCTGAATCAAGTGATAACAAGCCCGTTCCATCAATGTGTACTGTAGACGGAATTCCCTTGCACACAGCTTGAAGTTCGATTGGACTGTGGGTTGTAAACATCCATCTGTTTCGTTGATGTGTTGCTGACCATATTAGATCGGCTTTCGATTGAACCATCTCACATATCGTTTCAGTCTTGTTATTGAATAACTGAAATTCACATCGATCGCTAAACGTAGACTGATGATTAATGTATATGTGCTCATCATTTGGTAGTTGTAGACATTGCTCAAACTTGTCCTTAGTTAGTCCCATGATCTCTATGGGCATTGGCGGTTATGATCTCTGTTTTAAGCTTAAATTCATGCCAGTTTCCTTACTGGGATGGGGATAATGCTAAAGACTTCTTGCTGTGCCGTGGACACTAACGGTAGTGTTATTTTGAAGATAACATGGTCCGTAGTGGTTGTTCCCTCGGCATGCATGATTCTATACAGTTGATTAACATCCTTGGAGCCAACCAAACACCTGCTTTTCTGCGTCACATCTCGTCTGTCATCGATTTATCTTTCTCGTGAATTCCATCAGATCCTCTATCTGCTACCTGGAAGATAGTACATCGAGGGTGCGCTGCGCTTCGACTACGCATCGCATGGTGAACCCTCCGACACGCCGCCCGGACACCAACCATTTTGCCGTCCGCATCCGCGCCGCAATCGGCAGAAACCTATTTATTGATCGCTTCACCGGTTCCTTCTCACGCCACCAGGCATTGATCAGGTCGCCGAGTACTTTATACATGAATTACAACAACCGAACATTTAACTTGTGGTTTCTGTACAGCTCTGACCGCCGACACAAGCCAAAGCTTCGCTAGAATGCCGGAGCACACTGATTTTCGTCATCAACTGGACCTTTTTATTTTTTTAAAAAAAGAAAACTCTCAGAAACGACAAATACAGAACGGTGACGATAGGAACACGAAATTTTTTACGGGTATGTATATACTTGCAAAAATTCGTATTTATGTATGTGAACGTATTAAACCCCTTTATTTTCTTATAAGTAATTTTTCTTCCTTCTTGGAGCTCCTAAGGGGCTAAGTTTTACATTGTTTAATTTGATTTTTTTGTTTACATTTAAGTTTTTACTCTGTTTTCTCAAATATTATTGTATTATTTTTAATCTATTTCTGTTATTATAGTGCCATTTTTTATTTACTTTAAATAAATTTAAATGTTTATTTGTGTGTTTTGTGGCAATGTGTTGCCAATTTAAATAATAAATTAATTAAATAAATAAATAAAACACATAGACAAATAAATAAACTGTTACCGATAAATAAGAACTGGCACAAAGGATAATACATAACGATTAAGTAAACAGATAATTAATTAAATACTTCAATATATATATAAATAATTGAATGAATAAATAAATAATTGAAAACATAAATAAATTTGTATATATATATTTATATATATACATATATATGTGTTCACGCCAATAGGCGCTTATTTTCGAGAGACAGTATGACTCCGCTTGCAGCCTCACAATGTCCCGTTCGTGCTCTCTCCCTCTCTCTCCGACGAGCTTCCAATCCGTTCCCCGATGATATTTTTAAGTTTTCTTGTATTAGTTCAAATTTCTACTTTGTTCAATAAACACTCTTACGACGATCGTCGCGTAAAACCCCGAAATAAGTTCCTACGTGTTTTTCTTGTCGAGGGTACCCTCAGGTTAAAGCCGCCTCCCTCCAACCATTGGTCCTTCGAGCCGGATATTCCTACTCCAGCAGATCCGGTGGCTTTAACCCCGCACAAGATAAGTTATAATTATATTATTCCTGCCGGTCATACCGTTAGGTTTGCGAAACTCAATTCGTTCAATCCAAGTCCGATTAATCTGACACCACGGCAGAATAATAATAATTTCCGACTCCAAAATCAAAAGTGTGTGTTTAAATAAATGCAAAAGCCACAGTGAAACTTTGAGTTCCGAATTCACACTTATTCACATACACATATCCAATACAGTCCACTCCACAATTCTGCAATCGCTGTAACATTTATGTAGATTTGGCTTAAAAATATATTCACATATTTTCTCCAAGCCTACAAAATTGCATAAATATATCCTAGTAATTTCTTACTATTTTCTGCGAGTTCCTAAATCCAAGTGTGTATAAATAAATACCGAAAGCCATAGTGAATATTCCTATTCCGAAAAGTTCCCAATTCCTTTTCGTTCACTGTGGTCCGCTTGCATTTATTTACCTTTCATACATACATACAGTTCACGCCACTGATCTTCAATCACCGTAAGCAATTTACTTTCAAAAAATGTTTTTTTCTTAATGCATATATTTACAAAATAATATACAAACACAAAACATAAATCTAAAATATATTCCAATTATTTATTTATTTATTTATTTATTTCGCCGACAGACAGAATCCTTAACTGGCTACTTACTAATTAATTATAATAGAGTCTAAATATAAATACAATGCCTTTTTAACTAAGTTTTTTGGAGTAGTTGGGTCCATTCGCATGTTAGGTGGCAATTTATTAATAAAGATTAAAGCTCTTGTAATGGGCTCACTACAGGCATAGTTTGTTCTACAAACTGGAACAAAAAGGGTTCAAAGGATCTTAAATGCCTACCCGGAACACAAAAATTAAGAAAGCTCAACATAGTGTGACAATCAATTTTGCCAGAAATCAGGTCGAAAAGAGTAACTACAGAAGATACAGATCTCCTAGCCTCTAACGATGACAAGTGCACAAGACGACATTTAGCGGGATAGGAGGGAACGGGATCATGGAAATTGAGGGAATAAAGGGCAAAAGACAAGAATTTTTTTTGGATGCGTTCAATTCTGTTTGAGTGTATGGATCCCGTAGGGTTCCAAATGAATGATGCGTATTCCAACTTGGCCCTGACAAATGTAAAAAAAGGCTGAGTTTGGTGTAAGGGTCAGAAAATCGAGCCGCATTACGCCTTAAAAAGCCATACATTGCATACGCCTTGGGAACAATATAGTTGATATGCTCAATGAAGAGAAATTTGGCATCAAACATAACACCCAAATCTAAAGCTTCAGTTCTGCAGGGCAGCACTCTACATTGAATCGAATAGGGAAAGATCGAGTTGTTGAACCGCTTGCTGTAAGTAACTAAGAAGCACTTAGCAAGCACACCAATTCCCAACTCTATACAGATCATTTTGAAGCTTAGCGCTATTCAGAACTGAATTAACAGACTTGAATATTTTTAAGTCATCCGCAAACAATAAAAACTCAGAATTTTTAAAGCATTAGCCTATATCATTGATAAATAATATAAAAAGAAATGGTCCCAAGGCACTACCCTGAGGAAGGCCAGAAGTCGCTATGTAAGGACTCGAGAAATGACCATTACATACCACTCTATACCTGCGGCCATTAAGATAGGAACATATCCAAATCAGCATAGACGAGTGAAAGCCCATTTTTTTTAACTTGGCCAAAAGTACATTGTGGCTTACTTTGTCAAATGCTTTGGTAAAATCGGTGTATACAACATCTACTTGGTTATGATTCAAGAAGGCATTGACGCAAAAACGATACAAAACAGCCAAGTTTGTTGTAATGGAGCGCCCAGGCATAAATCCATGCTGGTTGGGGCTAATGGTGCTACCGACAAGAAACAAGAGCTGTTTAGCGACAATTCGCTCAAACATCTTCGAGACATTGCTAAGCTTTGAAATTGGTCTGTAATTGGAGATTATATTTTTTGCACCATATTTAAAAATGGGGGTGACTAGTGCCAGCTTCCATCTCTGAATGAATACGCCACTGGAGAGAGATTTATTAAATATGATTTTGAGTGGCTCAGATAAAGCACCAATACAATTTTTTAAAATAAAAGGTGATAGGTCATCACAATCAAATTTCTCCGAGTCATTAAAACTCTCCGCTGCGAAGTGGCAGTCGGATTCAGATACCTGAAGACAGCCAATATTCAAGTTTGAGGCGATGGAACTGAGCATTGCATCGTCATTTAATGGCGAAACTGGCTCAAAGTGTGATGCAAAGTATTTGGCAAAAAGATTAGCTACTTCAAGATCAGACGAAGCAACTGAGTCATTGTGCAACATATGGGAAGGAATCGAGGAAGTTGTTTTT
>VNJR01009482.1:0-43159 GCA_008042585.1 Drosophila punjabiensis
AAACGGGTTCCGTTTTTTTGAAGCAAAACCCCTTTGTGGGGGTTGCAAAACTCATCAAATCAGGCAGCCAAATCCGGATTTTCTTTTGATTGGACCAGGGACACCACCACCATTCTATCCATTCCATCCATCCTAACCTCTCATGGCTTTTCCGCATAAAAAATGCCGCTCACGTGACTTATATAAATTAAATGCGTTTGGTTTCCCCAACTGGAAGCTGGCACGGAACTGATAGATGAATTCATCTGCTGCTGCTGCTGCTAGAAAGATGGGAAATGTTAAGCGTCAGATAACAGTCAGCAGAAAACCGGCGGAAAAAAATCGAAATGGTAGGAGATTTCCCCCCAATAATTGACGCAAGTCATGCCCACAAGGGGTGGGGGTTAGGTGCTTTGGGGGTGGTTAGGTTAAGGCCTTTCTCGGCAAATATTTGACATGCCAATGGCAGTTCGTTCGGAACTCGGCGTAGAAAGAATTTCGAATTATCTGCAGGTGGAATTTTACTCACAAAACGAGAGAAAAATTTATGAAATTTCCTTTCACCACCCAACCACCCACCCACAAAAAAAGAGAAATGAAAGGAGACGAGACATAATAATTCATGTGAAAGCGGTTTATCAGCAATAATTCCTTTTCACAAAGAATTTTCAATTTTAAATTATAGGCTGTACTTTCTAGGGGGTCAACGGCATGCGCCCATAATAATTATTAGCACGGGATCATTGTTCTTTTGTTTGAACAGTGGGGATACGGTCATTAAACCCGACCTTCAAACCAAAATAAAGTTGTATAATTTATCTACAAACAAAAGAGTTGCCAAGTAACTTTTATAATCAACGCTGATAAGACTATAATGGCTTTTTGTGCGTCAAGAATCTAATCAAAGAAAATTTATGAATTCCTTCCAAGAAACTCAATGCAATTTCTAGTGACCCCATAAATTCGCTGAAATTCAAGTTTATTTATAAATAAATGCTCTTGTTAGCAGAAATAATCAAAATAATTTGCTTTCATGTTTGTTTCTCTTCAAAATATTTATTTATAAATATTTAAATTTTATTTTTAGATGCAACTGGCGCTGCAGAACGTCAGTATATTATATTTGCAGCTACAACTGCCTTGTTCTCTCTTCCATCTTTTAAAAATAAAATAATTTTTATTGGATCCGAGTTATTGCCACATTTTCGAGTTTAAACATTGACATTTTACGAACAAGCGTCAGTTGTTTTCCTTTTTGTTTTTCCTCGTTTTTATTTTTCCAACACGTTTTGCCAACATAGCGAGTTTATTGAATGACACATTTTTCTCACCGTCTTTTATTTTTAATTTCAGTTTCGCAGTGTTTGGCATTTCTTCCCCAATTTAGCATTTCACCGAGAGCTTGTTAAACCTTTCTCTAGATATGGATCCACCGAGTTTAGTTATAATTTGCATAATCCTGGACACCCAATCAGACCTCTCTGATTGTGACCCAAAAATGCCAAATAAAGAAGGGGTAAAAATAGATTGGAATAGCATGAGAAGCAGTACCGGACTTTAATCAAGCGGAAAGGTTTCTCTGTTTGTTCTACGTGATTCGGAAAAGGTTGAGCAGGTTTCTACATATTTTTTTTCGGGAGCGGTATTATCTTAAATTGGAAACAGCAAAGAGCACGTGCTTCGAGAGAAGAAGCTAAAAGATAAATTGTCTAAACAATTGCTGGAGTCTGTGCGTAGTAACTTCAGTATCTTTTAATGGGAAATTTTTCCAAGAGTGTGTATATTTTCTTAGTAAATTTTTGATAACGTTTGATAGCTAATTTAGGTATTTTACATTCACAATTATCTTCACAAATTCACACCATAATCACAATGCTTACAATACAAAAAAACCACAAATGTCGACTACTAAACTCTCCAGATATTTCCCCTCTCAAGGGAAAACCCTATTCTTTTCAGCATTCAACTTAACCGCAAACATTTTGTTACAAACACAGACACAGCAAGCTGAAAAAGTATCTGGCAGATAGCAAAAGTCATGTCTGAGTTTTGATATTGAAATGGGCCACTGGCTGGGTCGCAGTTTAAATTTCATGTCACCGCCAGATACTCTCGAATAGCTCGAGATACACGACGAGCAGATACAGCTACAGCTACAGCTACAGCTACAGCTACAGATACAGATACTAGTGCTCCCTCAAGTGGGTGAACATATAAAGTGCCTACGCAAATATGCGAAATATATGTGGATAGCAGCCGGACAGGCGAACCCAGACTTCCAGACTCTTTCCACCCGGCGGCCACTTGGCGACAGTCGGACAATAAAATGCAATAATTTCATTGAATTAAAGCAGATAACTCAATTGAGTGGACAGGCCAACACAAGATGGAAACATAGTCCAAAGCGAACAGCAAAACGTCGAACAATGCACGTTGGCATTTACAGAAAAGCAACAGAACAGAAAGCATGAGTCAAGAGTCCAAGAACTTTCAATGAAAAGAAAATACGGTTATAATGTGAGAGGAATAAAATGTGCAGAAAGAATTTAAAGCTTGAAAAAGTAAGCAAAAAAAAAAAAACAGATTATTGAAAGGCCAATATCTTTATTTCTTTATAATTCTATGCCAAATATTTCGATTCGGCTCGAAGAACCAAAAATCAGAATACGTTTAATGTATATTCAAGTCTCTAAAATCAGTACATCTAATAAATAAAATATTTATTCGTTTTTAATGGTAACTATATCTGAGCTCTGTATTAATTTTAATACATTTTTTCAAATTTAAGTTATACATTTACATATCTCTTATTTGCAACTTCTACTATTCCTCCATCGCTTGCGTGATTACGACCATTAAATCATAACCCATTGACCAAATGAATAGTGAAAGATAACACCATTATCGATTGTTGACCGAAATAAAAAAAATGCGTCATCAAAAAAGGCATTTTAACATTCATAATCAGACAGAACCAGTTGTGTTTCCCAACTATTTGCTGTGATTGGCATTGCTTTAACTACCTGACAAAGATAACAGCGAATTCTGATACACATTTATCGATACGAAAAGTGAAAGAGAAAAACGAAAAGCGACCGAAAAGGGGATGGGAAAAAGTAAAAAAGGCACAACAAGAAATTTATCAACAAAATGAAACACTAAAAGCATTTTAGCGCGATTAGTCCAACAAGGGGCAATAAAAGCAAAAATAAAAGGTATATAGAACTTGGCCAGACGGACCAACCAGCGCCAGGCAGTTGGTTTGGGTGGCAAAATCTAGGAATAGAGTGGGTTAAGATAGACCCCACCCAGTCTGCTTTGGGGGCTCCCAAGTCTCCAGGTCTCCAAAGCGATTGTCTGTTGGCATAATAAATTTTAGCATTAATTGAGTGTATGATTGAGCGAGAGCTCTTGTTGCTATAACACTCAAAACAAATTGAAATTGTTTTTGACAGGAGAACAACAACAAAACATAGACAATGGCGAGAATAAGCTAAGAGTGCTTATATAAAAAAAAACAATGTGATGTGTTTTGTCTATGATTTATGCTTTGGGAGTTCTTAATATAAAAACTAATTACGAAAGCATTCTGTCTATGTATTTATCTTCTTTGGTTCTTCGAGCCGGATTCTGAGCATTTCTTTTTAAAAACGACAAAAATAGTGGTTTTTATTATTTTAACAATTCATTTTGGGATACAATTTCGTTTTTTTAAGATATATTTAATACAGTAAACAATATATTAGTAAATATTTTTAAATAAACAATATGTTACATTTTATGTATCCAGCTTAAAAGACTTGTATTTATTTTCAGTGTAATGCGGTTGCTGTATTGTTTGTGTAGGTTGAGGATGGCCGGCAACAAAAACAACAGAAACAACTAAAACAGCAAAATCCTCCTGGCAATAACAACAACAACACACTCAAGCAAATGCAAGTAAATAAGATTTTAATTGAAGCTTTTAGCAGGAAATGGAATATTAATGGAAGCTGATGATGAATTCTGCATCTGATGCTCCTGCTCCTGCTGCTCCGCCTCCTGACTCTCCATCATTTTTCGCCAGAGAAGGAGGAACAAGCTGAAAAAAGCATAGTACGAGGTCTTCTCCATCAATGTTGGGGCCTGTGTAAATTGCTAATCTAAAGCCAAAGTTCATCAAGTTAGCAAGTGGAATTGACATTTGCAGGTTGCTGCTCTGCGACAAAAAGTCGTAAAGTTGGGCCAGAAAGGGGGCAAAAGGTGGAAATATCAGAATATCAGGTGTAATAACACCAACTGATGGGAATGGAAGGGCTCTCTCATAATTGCTCCTGTCAATTTCGTACACCAAAGCTCATTTCTGCAGAAAGGTTAAATCTTGATTGGCATCTCGGCAAAGGCAACCTGGCAGTCGCAATGAAGATTGAAGCTACGGAGGTGGAATAATAGGGGGAAATGGCAATGGTCTGCGGCAGGTATAATGCGACCAAATTAGTTGGGGCCTGTCAATCAAATGGTAATTCAATTGAAAGTATCCGGCAGATTCAAGTGGGAGGAAGCTCAACCAAAATGGATTAGCTGGAGAAATATTTAAGCTATTTTGGGTCGACGAAAAATACCTATAACCTTGTTTTTAGTTAAAAATATAAAAAAAAAATATTAATATCTGCAAACCTTTAGTATCAAAAATTAAATTGTTTTAAGATGTGTTTATATAATTCAATATATGCGAATTATATATCCCAAGAACCCACCATTCCTTCTTTACATTATACAGAAACTTTTCTATGTCACACTTTTCTTCGTATTTTTTTTTTTAGATATACGATGTAATATGCCGCGTTATTATTACATGATATATGGCGCGTGATATTTACCAACGTTGCCACATTAGCCATGACCACTAATCACAAGCAGAAGGAGGGGCAGAGGGAAACGAATGGGTAAAAAATTATTTATGTGACAACGTGCAGAAACCTCAGAGTGTGAGTAGGTGGTGCCAAAAAGAAGAACTAAAGGGGCATCGCACTTGCGGAGTGGCCAGTAAAAGCAATTGCAAATAATAAATCAAATAAAGCTGCGGAACGTGATCGGAAGCCGCAGTTAAAGAATGGTCAAGTGGGTTTCGGACACCCAGATGCAGGAAGTATGGTTGGCATATATGTGGGTGATAGCATGCCACTCGCCTCCGTCTCTCTCTCTGACAATTAAAAACACAAACATGCTGCTTTTAAATTGAATTAAGCTCGCGGCAAATGCAATGAAATAAGCAACAAAAAGTCGGGTGTTTTTCGCTTTTCACTCAAAAAAAAGGAGCAATAGCAAGTCAAACTTTAAAAACTTAAACCTGATACTTGACTCATAAAAAATATCAAGTTATTGGGACGACTTTGAGAGTCAGTAGTGGTAATACTAGACTTCAGTTTAAAGTGAAGAAAAGTTTAAAAGTCTGCTAAGGTATAGTGTTAAGAGATTATTATCAATGTTTTTAATGGCAAAATTATATCTAAATTCAAGGTAGTCTTTTTAATTTAAAGATCTTTATTAATTGGATTGATTTATCTGTCCCCTTTCATACATAATAAATTGAGCTCGGAAAGTTTAATACAATATTATCACATTAATGATGAAATTCGGTATGATATTGTTTCCCATGTAGAGAAGAGTAGCCCCCGAGATTCTTCCCATTTGATACACTATCTATAAGGCCCGTCTCGCATGCTCTTCCCATAAATAATGAATGAGACGGGTCTCGCCGAATGCGTGTGTGGCGGAAGTAACACTTAACTCAAACACGAGCACGAGTCGCTTTTGAAAGATGGATGAGGGTGATGCCCAAAGGGGGTGGGATTTATCAGAGGGGGAGGTAGGAGTAGGAGGTTGAGGGGAAAAGCCCTCACGCACACATTCAAGTGTCAATCACACACACACACACACTCACACACACACGGACAATGGGAGCCCGAAAAGTGACAAAGACAACACGTTTTGTGCAACAAAAAGCTACAGTAGTGGCCTATTAAAATCTCCAGCCCCCTCTCGCTCGCACACACACTCGCCGAGACCTCTCTCCCTCCCTTTCTCCGCCTATATGCGGGTATTTAAATTTAATTTGCAAGCTGACAAAAAAGAAAGCAAAGCGGTTTCTTGACATCTCCCCTTAAGTGAGTGTCTCACTGAGTTCGTGAGTGTGAATGTCGTCCGTCGTCTCTTTTTGCTCCACTCTCGCCGTCTCTTTCTGTGACAGACAGGAAGTGCGTCGTCTCCGTCTCCTCCCCTCTGTCACAAGTATAGCTTACCCATATATGGCTACAAAAAGGAAAACTTAGCTGAAAGCGAGTCAAGTCAAGCACAAAACCTAAAATTCTGCTGGCTGTCTCCGTGTCCCCGTCTCTTTCTTCTCTTAGTGTCTCCACCACTATACCCCTCTCTTTCGCTAAGTGGTTTTTTGGTCAGGCTACTAACGTTCTCGGGATGGGGGGGGGTATATTCCAGGACCCAGGCAACAGGATAGGGGATAGTGCGGCAAAAAGGGGAAAGAAAATGGAGCAGGAGCAGGAGCGGGAGTGACAGACAGGCTTTGTATCTCCATTTAGTGCAAATTAGGAGGGCCAACAACACATTTACTGAGGTGAAAAGCCCACCCGACAGATTTTCAACCTAATTGAACTGTTCAATGGGGCTGGCGACTGCCAGCGAGGGGTTAATGAGAGGTGGTAGGGGGAGGCAAGGCTTTGAAGCGAGTCAAAAGAGTGGGTACTGAGACCAAAAAACACAGTTTTCCCTCTGAAAAGGTTAATGGGCATAAACTTTGACACGGAAACTCCATTCTTGTGAATCTTTCAAGGGGTATATATTTAGATATTTCCTTTTCTACACACACATATTTATTTTTAAACGCTAAGGAGAGTAACATTTACCCTTTTAACCCTTCTGTATCTCCAATCATTTCAAAACGTATCACATAAAACGCTTAGCCTAATGATATGCCCCGGAATTCCCCCAGAAACATATCACAATTCCGACTCCCCAAAGTCATTGCACCTGCAATTGTTTTAGGCCACACACACAACACACACAAGCAGACAAACAATCCATTAACAATTAGCCAAATGTGAAACGGCTTCATTTCCATTATCATCACGCGGGAATCCGTCCGAGCTTGCCCACCCACCCGGCCACCATTTTCCATTTCCCGACGACCAACTCAAACACCCATTTGGCCACTCTGCAGAATCAACACGAAAAGCCAGAAAACCAGAGCGCGCTCAGGTTGCAACTGTTAAAAGGTGATTGCTGTATTGCTGCAGTTGTTTTTGGTTTTTGGCCAGCGATTAATGGAGGAAAATACACAAAATGTTTTATCACTCATACGCCACATGTGCCAGCAGGTAACCAGGAGGCACAGATACACATACAGAGACAGAGACAGTAAGATGGTGTGCAACAGAGACAGATGAGTCCCCAGTGCAAACAAAACGCCTACGTTAATTACACTCGCCTGCAAAAACGGCGAAATAAACGAACTTTAACAACTAAAGCAAACACAAGCCCCGAAGCTTTGTTTGCCCCTGTTTGTGTGTGAATTGAAAATGACTCACTTCAAAGGCAAACGAAGTAAAAACCGACACACAAAAAACGCAAACGAATTGACCTTTAAAAGCAAAGCCAAAACCAAAGAGAGATACATAGAGAAAGAGAGAGAGAAAGAGCAGTGATAGGAAACAAGGCGGAGAGGGAAACAGGAAGGTAAAGACCATAAAAAGCACCTGACAACACTCTTGTGGCCAAGACAAAAGCGAGTCACTAAAATTCAATCATCTACGAATGAAGCTGCAAATGCAGCGGAAGAAAAGAGGGCAATACAGATAGAGAAGCAGAGAGGAAATGATGAACGTCTTGAAAGATAGATTCAAAAGGGTACTGAAAAAGATACTCAACACGAGATACTTTTCTTAATCTTAATAGCATTGTTGTACTCATACTTTCCATAGGTACAACTTAAACCAATAATCATATAACATAACATATTTTTTTAACAAAGAAGTTCAGGTATTCAAACTTTAAAGTGATAGTTTAAAGACTCTTTAACATCTTTAAAATTATATCAAAGCTAAATCTCCTAGTAAAGAGTTAGTTAAGTAACTCATGACATATATTATAATACAAAAAAAAAAAAGAAAAAAAAAACCCACAATAGGAATCTCAAAATGTTACCCCGAAATTAACATAATCTAACTCGCTCCAAAATCTCGGATAAAAGTCTCTCCCTTGCCTTTCCATGAAACGCCCTTAATCTGATTGCACATTCATTCCACGACGTTGACTCACTTTTATAAAAGTTTCAGCGGTCGCGTCACTTGATCGGAACCATACATACATACATACATACATATATATATATACCCCTCCAGAGCCCCCATACGCTCATACCCATACAGATGTATATAGTATCTATATCGCTCTTGTTGTGTCAAACAGTTGACATAATTTTCTCTGTACTTTTTTTTCCACAACTGATAAGAAGAGTATTTTTTACTCTATTTGTGTTTATGGACATTTTGTGTTATCGCCGGGGGCTGACTAAACTCGATATTGTTATCGGAGAGGAGAGTACGTTCTTCGCTGCGGGGCAATTTCTCTCTATCTCTATCTCTCTTTCACTTGCCCATATCAAACGTTGTAAATTCTAGGAATTCTCCATGTTTCATTTCAAGTTTATTAGATTAGCAAAATGAATGGTTTTTATTTGTGGTTGCAACTACAAGTTTTTTAAATGGGGGAAAACCGCAAATATGTTTCTTGCTAAAATGTTTCGCAACCAATTTCTAGTAAATGTTTGATGAAAAGGAAACTCTAAACTTGTCGGTCATTCGAGACTTTTTGTGGTGGGACAACGTCATACCAAAAGTAATTCCAAAAGCTTTTTTATGACACATCAATGACTAAAATTTGATATTTTATCTAAATGCCTTTTTTAAGGCAAAATATTGTATTTCAAGGATTTGGGTCAGTCATCGTTCAGGGGACAATTTTTGTTATCAAATCCTTTTGCTTTATTATCTATTTTCGAGTATTTTGACAATCGAAAAAATGCTTTAGTTATTAACAACAATACTGTGTGGTAAATATTGTGGTCTCTATTTTTGGTTTGTTCTATTGCTAAGCTGTTTTTTGTCTGCGTTTTATTTGTGCACGTTTTTATGCGATCTGTATATATTATTTGTTATTATTTGTACATTTTTTACGCTTGTCGCTCGTGTATTTTTTATTACATTTTCCTTTGTGCTATTCGGTTATTGTTGCTGTTATTATTGCTGCGTTTTATTTCGGTTAGATTTGCATTTTTGAGCACGTAGAAGCCACAAAGAACACCGTTAGCAACCCCCGCGAATTGAAAGAAGCAGCAGCAAAAGTAGCAACTTTGACTAACAAATTGTTCTGTCCGATTTTTCTCTCCTTTTTTATTCCTTTTGGGCCAGGAAGTCAACACCGCGCGATAAGTGCAAAGCAAAGCGAATACAAGTTTGGGGGCTGGGCTAAGGGGGTGGTGGAGTGCGCACAGGGCGAGGGAAATATGTAAATCCCAAAATTGCCAACAAACCATAAAAAATGCTGCCTTCCAAAAAAGACATAAAACAGATGAGCCAGGGCAGAAGAGAAAACCCACCGAAAATGCTTATAAGATGAAGATGAAAAGCAGGAAAAGTGCAGAGAAAAATATTTGAATATTATTGTTATATTTTTCTTAATGTTCTTTTTATTTTTAAATATCATTTCTCTTTTCCTAAAAACTAAAATTAGAAATGAGGATGATCCATGCGTGTATTTATTATTAAATGTTGAATACTTTTTTACGAGTTAGTAATTAGTTTCTACTTCCCTATGTAATCATTTAATAAATCAGACTCTTGCTATAGGCAATAAATTTACATTAAATAATAGATAAAGTTCAATAATCTACACTTATTTCTTAAAGTGTGGGAATGGGCGGCTCCCTAAGGGGATGCTTCAGCTGTCTAAGGACATGTGCTGAGGTGAGAGTTCACAGTTCTCTGCTCACGTTCAGCTTCTTCTGCTGCCTTCGCTTGGTTTTATTTCATCTTCTTATTTTGCCTCTTTTCTTTTTATTTTTTACAACTTTTACTTTGTTACAGAAATAAAACAAAGAAGGAACAAAGTGAGGTTTGGCGTGCGGTGTGGGTGGTTGGGGGTGGTTCGGTGGCACGTCGTCGTCGGTATGGTGGCTAAATTAAACCCCCAAGGCCCTGGGCCAGGTTAACGATGTTGTCTGCTTGTCTCTTTTAAGGGGCGTGGGCCAGAACAGGATGAGGATAGTGAGCGAAAGAGAGGCAGGGATTGGTAAGAAAGAGGGTGGAGGGGGTGCATTGACTGCAACTTGTTCGCAGAGAAAGTTCCTTGAAGCTGCTAAGAAATTTCATTGTTGCCCATTTCAAGGGTTGTTTCCATTGCTGCTGCTTCCTTTTTTTGGTCCTCAATTCTCTCTCTCTCTTCTTGTTGGCCAGACAAAGGACGAAAGAAGCGAGAAGTGACGAGGAAGAAGCAGAAAGGGTGCACAAACAAAAGCCACTAAAAAAATGCCGAAAATAAAGTTGCCCTCTTTATCGCACATTCACCAAAACGAGTAGAAACCGAACGAACAAACACCCAAAATAAAGGCTTAACCTTGGACTTCACAAGCTCAGCCGGCACTTCAACCTCCAAGAACGGGCGCAAAGGGGGTTGGGAATCCAGGGGAGACGACGGGCTAAACTTGGTGGACCTAATCAGTCGTTGGCTTGTCGCTTTCATATCGGACATTATTTGGGGTCTGACCACATCGGGTGCATCGTTGGAAATCGGCGGGAAATCACACCGAAAAATATTGTTGGGTATATATTATCATTATTCCATACTAAACCAATTTAATAATCGATAATAAAGAAAGAAATCCTAAATAGATGAGGAGCTTTTTCAATTATATTTAATTAATAAGAGTTTATGCTTAATTGAGCTCTAGTCCAGTTACTATGTCAGATCACACCGTATAATTCACAAGGCTATACAAACATTACTATTCCTAGAATAAATCTTAAATTTTACACATCTATATAGATATTGATGTCCTTTAAAGTATTTTTAATTGGAAAAAAATGCATTGGAAATGAAGCTTAATTAATCATATTTATTTACTGTGCAGTTGCATCAGTTCAATGGAAACTTGGGAGGAGATATTGTGGGAATCGTGGGGATTGCACTCTTTACAATCGTGCATGGCACTGCCAGCACATACACACACACACACACTCGCTGGCCCGAACAAGAACTCACACACTCTCCGCAATCAGAGTCAAATGATTCAAATGACTAATTCAAAGGCAGCGCACAAGTTTATTCGATAACAGTATACACATTACTTGGAAGGCAAGAGAAAACCCATATGTATGGTTGGAAAATCTATTGCCATATGTCATATGTTTTTCATCAAGAAAATTTAAGGAAATAACAAGTTGTGACTAACTGAAGGCACATTTTTTATGCTTTAAAATATTTGTATTTAAGACTTAAAAACTGAATAATTATATTATCTAAAATAAAATAAGCAGAGTAGCTTTTTAATAATTTATATTGCATTTTGAAAGTTTCCTTTATAATTTTAGACCTAAAAAGTTGTCAAATAAACATAATTGTTTTTAAAAGTACATGTACAAAAATATTTTTCCCAGGCCTTAAAGGAAGCAATAACAATAAATCAACATTTTCTGTGAATTTCAGGCATTTAAAAACCGGTAATTCCCAATTTAATTGAAAATCAGCTGATTGCAAATACTTTAATCTTTGCAAGCTGTTCGCTCTTTCTCTCTCTGTCTGTTTTAGTCCCTCTCTCGCCCACTTCTTCCCGTTGGCTTTATGAACTTTATCTTGACGTTTGGCATTTGTCACTTCATTTTGGTTTTCATTAATTTCTTGTACAAAAAGAAAGGTAAATAAAAAAAAGTGGCTAACCTTTAATCGCAATAAAAAGTTGTACAAAAATCTTGGCATACGCACACCCGCACAGAGTGCTTATTTAATTATACACGCAACAAAGAGAGGGCGTAGAAAAAGTAAAAAGAGCAAAAGAAAGAGGAATGGCAAAACCACAATTAAGAGAGGTGAAATAAATTTTATTTAAAACAAAAAAACAGACATTGAACTTTTTGGATGGCGAATTTGGGGTGTGTAGGCGAAGCAATGCGAAAGAGCAGCACAAAGTGAACGGTCCGAAGGCGGCACAATGTTATTAATTCTTGCGGGGATACAAATCTAAATCTAATTTAATATTTTTTGTTTTATTTTGTTTTATTTACTTTTTGCTGTCGGCTTCTTGGCTGCGTCGTCTCCGTTGTTCGCCTTCTTCTTCTCGTTTAGCGGCGTCTGCTGCTTCTTCACTGTTTTCTAGACACGCACACAAGTACACCGGCTAGCACACACAAATACACTCTAACACACACACGTATAGGAGCTTTCGGCTGTTTACAAACTTTTGCGACGTTTTCAAGTGCGACGCTGGCAGCGCAGTTGGCAGAGACGCTGGCTTTAACTATTCTCCTCTGCGTTTCCTATCGCTGTTCGTTGGTCGTTTGTCGGTTTTTTTTGCAAACGCTTTAATAACTTTCTATTGCTATTTTTATATATTTTTATACACACGCACACTGTTGAGAGGTAGACACGTACGATAATATTTCACTGGCTCTCTTTTTTCTCTCTCTCTATAATTTACAATTTTTCTATAATTTATTTTTCTTTTTTCGTTTCGTTCGTCAGCTTTAAGCTTACACACACACGCACAGGAAACACACGCAAAACGAACGAGAAGAGACGGTAACTACAGTTATGGTTGTTGTTATTGCTATTATTTTGTTGTTGTTGCGAGAGCAGCTGATCTCAAAACGGGAGGAACAGTGGGAAGAGAGAGTGAGTCTTAACTTCGCGCTCTTCGAACTAACCGCGACAAAAATTAAAATCAAACTGTGAATGTGAAGCTAGCTGAAAACGGAAATCAAACAACGCGACGTCGACGGCGACGCCGGCAGAGCCAGCGCCTGCGCAAAGTAATAGCCGCTCTCACTCTCTCTCTCTCTCTCTCTCTTTCCCAACATGTTTGAATGAATGAACGAGGCTGGAATGCGGGAAGAGCAAAGAGAGCGGCATGCCAAATAGTTGTAGAAAAGCGCCGGCAAAACGGAACTCCACGCTCTCGGCCGCTCTCTATCCCTCTCTTTCTCTCTTCCACCCACACCCTTAGTTAGCCGGAAAATGGTATTTCGTATGCGGCGGGGGTGTACTTTCCCCAAAAAACCCCGCAAAAGAGACTGCGAGAGAGAGAGCCAGTGCCAATAGCTGAGAGTCAGGGAGAGAGAACGAAGCGAACGCTGTTGACGTCAACGTCTGAGTCAACGCTTCTGCTTCTGCCGCCGCCTCTGCCAACGACGCAAAGCGCCACCACCCAAAAAAAGGCGAGAAGAAGAAGAACAAAACCAAAAATTCGCACAGTGGAGCAGAAATTAAGCTTGTGGCAAAAATATATTACTTCATTCATCATTTTGGCGACATGCTTCGCTCTCCCATTCGCCTCGCCTTCTCTTCGCAGCCTCTCTCCTTGGTTCGCTTACTTTAGTTTGCAAAATACAGTAGAAACTCGAAAATATAAGTACTCTGAGTTTTAATTTAATTTATTTTTTTTATCGAGAAATTTGTGTAAATAAACTGTTGAAGGTTCAAGTTTTAATTAAAATATTATTTGATTTTTTTTTGTATACCCTAAATAAAAACTGATAAAAAAATAGTTTGACACACACTATTTCAAAAGTATTTTAGACACTACTGAAAATATAGATTTTCTAGTTCACACTTTAGAGATATCACTGTATTTCTAATTTGGCAAACTGCTCGTGCACGTAATTTTTTAACAAGTGGTTTTTTTGCTTTGTCGGGAGCGTGAGAATCAAATTTGAGCGTTGTCGGCCACTGTCTTTTAGTTAGCCCCCGTTGCTCCCCAGATAGCCACCAGCTGATGAGCGGGTTCTATAATTTCTATAGCCTTCTCTTCTCACATCAGTCTTTTTATTTGGCGGCTTTTGGACTGATTTTTGTTTTGTTTGCTGCTCGTTAAAATAAATCGTAAAGAGGGGAAACACGAGCTTTGAGTGAAAAACTATTAAATTGGCACCACAAGAATAAAAAAAAAAACATTAAAATCATCATCATCCGCCACCTGTCCGCCTTGAATCATTTTCTTACTATTTTTTTTATGGAAGTTGACTTCTAATGTGCTTTAAAAGATAAATTAAAGCGGTAGAGTTAAATGGGTTCTCTTCTTGATAATGCACTGGGAGAGGGTAACATCATCAGAGATATAGATTTAGAATATAAATTTAAAGTTTAGCTTGTGTTTAAATATGATAAATTGTATTTTAATAATTTTACTAATTACTTTACATACTTTACTTTACTTTGTAAGTACATACATAAGTTATAATAAAAATACAAGGGTATACAATGTTTGGCTTTTAGAAGGCAGCTTAGCTTTTTCTTCTCTATGTGAAGTTTTGGATAACCCACTTTTGTAATAGTGAGAAATTTAACAATTTTGTATTTTGTTTTGCCATAGCTGCTCGCTCACGAAATTCAGAGAAAAACCAGTTTATAGATTTTTAAAGATGGTTGTTTATATTGGGAATTGCCCATAACGCGATTCCAATGAATCTTTGACTTTTCGAGAATGCTTCTGCTGATTGATTGACAATTTGTTAATTGATTGAAGAACGGGGCGGAAAGAGCGGGAGGAATTCCCAAGAGACGTAATTACGGATATACTACCAGAGCCCAACTACTCTTTTATGCTATATTTATCATATGTACATATTTCTAGGCTGAATGGAAATCATTTTAGATTCTACAGTGTAAAAGGTCGGCAATGGATACAGAGCAGTAAGATTGGATATCTTTTGAAACACTCAATGGGGCTTTATTTTCTTACAATAAAATTTTACCATGTTTACCGCGTTGTATTCTGCGTATAAAATACAACAAAGCAAAAAACTTTGGATAAAGAAATGCAAAAATACCGCGATGAGACAAAAGAAACGAGTTAAAGAAAGCAATTTCAATGGAGCAATAGCAATTTGATGGCTTACATTTTATTCGCGTTAAGGAAATGGATGGCAAGGGCGTGGGAGTGAGTGAAGGGTGCGAGTATCAGCTGATAAAAAACAAAATGCGTTGGCAAAAAAAAAAAGAAAATCTTGTATGTGGGTTAAGAGGAGAAGAGTGGCACAAGGAGGATGAGGGAACAGCCATGATAATAGCAAAACAAACGAAACAGAGGCAGAAACAATATTATAGAAAGAGATGGCCAGAGCCGGGGGGAATTTTCAATTGAAAACGAACGCGTATAAATGCGCCCATATGGAAAAGGCACACACACACTTACGCACACACACATATGGGGGAAAATTGCGACTTTGCCTGCCTTTTTATCGGCTTGCGGCATCTCTCCGCCTCCTCCTCCTCCGCCCTCTCCCTTCTTTTCTTTTTCCTCATCTTTCTCTCCTGCATTTTCATGCTGGTCTACGTCTCGCAGTCGACGTCAACGCTGACGCAGCGGGGTGTGAATGCGGCAAAAAAAAAAAATACTCACACACATGTATTAAACGTACTATGTACACTTGCGGTAAAAATAATACTGATTTTAGAAATAACCTATGCAAGTATAAATCTTTTTTAAATTATTAATATATTTTACTGGTTTGCCTTTATATTTAGACAAAAAGATCTCACGAATATAGATGAAAATTTAATCATCGGAAGTTATTTAACCATTGAAAAATAAGTCTTTTGTAGTGTAAATAATAGAAAATACGTTAATATAATAATACGTAATACTCTACCAAATTGCTTATATATTTTCACATTTTGGTGGCCTTAAAACTATTTTGTATTTTCAGTGCTATTTTGGGGACCACAGCTGTATATATTAAATACATTATCAGCGGCGTCGCGATTACAGTAATAGGAGCGACGCCGGCTGAGGCACCCTCCTTCTGACTATCTCTCTCACTCTCACAGCATCTTCTTCTGGTGTTGGTTCTTCTTCTTCTTCTCGTTCTAATAGCGTTTACTGTTTGTTCAACTGTTATGCGAGTTGGACGACTCCAAGTTGTTGTTTTTGCTGTTATTGGACTGTTGCTCGTGTGTTTCTAGTTTTCCTTCTGGTCCAACTTTTACACCCGTCCTTTACCACCCATTTCCCATTTGCCATCTCGTATTTCCCACTTCCCATCTCCAATTCCCATTCCCATTGACATTGGCTATTCTTTTATTTTATCGCATCTTGGTTGGAATTTTACACTGTTCAAAAAGGAAATTGTTAATAAATTTAAGCACTTTAAAAGGAGTTTACAACCCCGAAATAATATGCAAGTAATGTTTTAAAAATTAATTGATTTGAATTAATTGTTTTTCCTCATTTACAAGTTTTATTTTTAATTGTTTTGTTTTTGTCCTAAAATTCTAACAAGTTCTTTCAGTGCTTTCCTAAATTGTATGCATTTACTTCTTTTGCCTCATTTCATTCCATTTTCCTTTCCATTCGTCTGCAGGTCGTCAGAAATTAAATGCTCATTATTGGGCCGTTTTTTTTACTCCCTTTCTCTTTGTTGCGCACGATTTTGGTTTATTCATCATACGTTCGTTTTTCTTATCAGTCTAACTACTTTCTGCGACCGCCCTCTCTCTCTCTTTTACTCCCTCTATTTTGCCTTTCTGCTAACTGCTAGTGTTAACGTGGACAGCGATGCTGGCAGAGAGTCGCTGGAGAACAGCACCATCAGCGACTCATCAATTTGCGGCATTTCTGCCGCTGACTGACCATTCCATTATTCCAACACCCGACCATTGGAAACTGACTAAACACTAAACCGCAATTCCGCCCCTGGCAAATCTCCACCCCCGCAGAACCCGAATTCCCCCCACTCCTCCCGCACCACTGATATGAACACAGCGGTGGTAGAAATTAAAGTCCATTATCGTCGTGATATCATTAAACATTAATTTAATTTAATTTAGTTTCAGAGTGGTTTATTGCCCGTTATAAAAAATCCTTCTTCACTGAATTATTCAGGGCATACAAAATTTAAGGCATTTTGCACAATTAATTTGAAAAGGACTTAGTTATTTGAGCACGACTGTGCTGGACAAACGTTTTTATTGCATGTCGCCTGTCAATCGCTGGCAATTGTTGTTGTCAACGCCGCAGCAGCAGCAGCGCAAAAATTATCGTAGCCGAAAGGAAATAAATATAAATGTGTATCCAAATAAATAAGTAAACATGTGCGAAAAAAATGGGGGAGTTTGGGGAACAGAATGGGGAATGGGGAGCGGGGAATGAAGAATGGGATGGGAGGGACGCGTGTGTGTAGGCTGGTGGAAGTTCAAGATAAAAGCTTTAACCGTTAATGACCAAGCTCACCAAGCCAAATTTATCAGCTTCAGTCCTTTTCTGATTGGAATTATTTGTGTGATTACAATGGGCAAAATATAATAATTTTATATTTAATAATACAAAAATAAATGTTACTTGTTTTTCTCCACAGAACTTGAAATCGCTTTAAGAGCTATTGAAAAGTATGTAATAAAATATTAAAGATTACAAAAATTGATATTCTATTTGACATTATCATCAAAAAAGATATATGCAAGTCTGCTCTGGTTATCGAAATCGTAGAAAATTTAACAACTTTGATTTTGAAAAGGGGATCTCCCGTTCTCTATATTGTACGAAATGAAAAGTAAATGCTTTTTTTTGACTTTTCAAAATCGAAATCGGTAAATTTTTACGATTTCGATAACCGGAGCAAACCTGATAATCTCTTATTGAAAGAGTATATATTTTATGATACATATGTTTTTCGCCATATCTGTTTCGAAAATAGCCGTTTTTTTGTGGGCGTCTGTTATCGATTGTGGATTTCTGTTGTTTGCCTTGGGTTTATTTTCGGGGCTCAGGCGATAAGATAACAACATCGGGGATACAGCAGATTTACTGCAATTAATGGTAAATTACGAAGCAAATTGTAGGCGTTGACAGTGAGATAAAAGGGCAAAGGCTTGGTTAAATACAAAATGCGATGCATAAAACGGGGAAGTTTAGCCTTGAATTTGCGTTGACTTTGTGAACTTTGAATTTGCCAGGACAATCCTGCGGTAATACTCGGCCATTAAGAAGGCAATCCGAAAGGCTTTTCCAGCCGGCTTTTCACAAAGCCCCTGCCCTTGCCCCACCCACACGCACATACAAAACAGGCAGTAAGCCACCTTAAGAAGCAGCCGCCGAGCAGGAATGTATCCATCATAATCTCATTATCCCAACTCTGGGTGAAAATTCTCCAGCAGAAAAAGAAAAAAAAAATAGAACTAGGACCAAGCAGGAAAATATGCAAAGCAGAAAATTCCGCATAACGGAACGTTCCGACCAATTTCCTATCCTAATCCCTCTTAAAATCTCCTTGAGACTACGTCCATGACTTTACGCCGCGGGGGGCTCGGCCGTGCCAGTAATGTTTCAAGTGTAAAATGTGAATAAAATACGGGAATTGCCAAGAAATAAACGGAATTGCATTAAGTGCATCCAGCTGCCGAAGGCGGGGGTAAGTCTGGGCCTGTCAGGGTTGCATTTCACCTTGCAAGTGTGGCCAAGGATTTCAAGGTTATGCACGAGAAGGAAATTAGTTTAGTTATGCAGTGAAAGCGAAGGATTTACGGGGAGAGATGAGCAGGTCCAGAAGAGAGATGGGAATAGAGAAAATTTAATACAAGTGCAAAGAAAATTTATATAAAAAGGGGAAAATACTGTACTATGTCCTTGCTTTTGGTTCAAGAATAAACATGTTAAGTTATGTTAAAAACTTTGTTCTTTAAATTTTGATATCAAAATGTATAAGATTTGCTTAATATTAATTAATTATTAATAATAACTTAAAGAATTCTATAACTTTTTCATGATTAATTCTAATTACTCAATATTTCTTACACAAATTATTTCTGATTCCACATAATTTGATAATTTTATCATTATCCCAACTTTTGGGTCTAACTTTAAGCTAATTTCGGTCTGACTTTTCACTAACCTCAGGACGATAACGATGATTACACACACATGCGTGTGTGTGCGTGTGATATCCTGTTGTGCATTTATGTGCGTGTTGTCCATTTTAATGACAAACATAACCATGAAAACATGAACATTAATGGACATTCATCCATAATGGACATTAACCGGCGGAGAGAGGGATTGAGGGGGTCAACAATTGGTTGACATTTGAAGTCATGTCTCGGACTAAATTAGACAGTTGACCCCTCCCTTCCAACAGCTCCCAACCCGAAAAACCCCATGCACACTCACAACAACACAAGGGCGCTCACATAAATTGTATGTAATCGGCAATATATAATTCCTATGTATGAGCAAAATTGGGCAACTGAGCCCAGGATTTGTCCGAGTCTGGAACTGTGGGCATGCATAAAATTGATATCTTAATGGCTGGTAGATGGGGGTTTATGCCAAACGAGGAGCATTCAATGTTCAGGTTAATTTGGTGCGTGCTCAACTCACCGTTAAGGGAGTTATCTGTTTTGGGGAATGGGTAAACCCAAACTGCAGATGAGCCCAATATGGATTGGGAGGTTGGACATGGTTGATGATGGACGGAAGTCCATACAATATGCTCTAGAATATATGTACATACATAGAAGTGTAGCCTAGAAATTGCAGTTATGAATGCTTCTTAATTTTGTATGATTTATGTAGGGAAAGTCAGAGATTAACATGCTTCAGTCTTATTATATAGTCTAAGGTATATTTTCCTGATGAAACAAATTTTTAAAATTTATTTTTAACCCCAAATACAACGGCATATGTGACAATATCCCCGTCAAGTCAAATTCCCCTTGTTATTCCCACACATATGGTATTAAAATCCTGACTAATTCAATCAAGTAAAGCTTTCATCTCACCAAAGGCGAGAAGACCAAAAAAAAAGGACAAAAAATCCCTAGAAAAAGCCATTAAATTGAGCTCATATCGACTTCAAAGCTCATTAAAACGATTCTCCATCAGACAGGAAAAGAGAGGGAAGCAGAAAGAAAGGGAGAGAGAGGGAAACAGCGAGAAAGCGTGCAGGAGCACCCCCAAAAGAATCATAAATCATTGCTGAAATTTTCATAAATTTAATGAACATTAAGTGTGCCCCACAGCGCAAGGGTGTGTGTGTATGAAGTCGAACCGAAGGATGGGGGCAATCGCAACATGACTTCCACTGGACAAGAGAGAGAGAGAGGACTCCAAAGGAGGAAGAATCCGAAACGGCAGTCATCAGTCAAGCGTAATTCAATGTAAACCGATATACCTCATGCCCATCACACTCTTGCTTACACGAGATTTTCATGCACAGGGAAAAAGTAACACCAAAAGCTGTACATTATTGCAGAATATATTTTTAGACTGAGTCTTGGAAAAAACTTGATGAATGATATTTTCGTGGTTTCTAATTTCATAATTTCCATAAGAAATCAATGGTTTAGCTGGGATTACATTATCTATAATTTACTTATATAAAGGATCTAATTTTATAAAATCTTTACAATAAATAAAAAAAAATTATAAAAAAAATTTAATTGGTACAAAATTCGGTTTTATGTTTCGTTTCGTGTGTGCCGGGGTCACGGATATGGGGTGTTCCCGTGTGGGTGTGTGTAACTTGAGTGTGTGTCGCGGGTGGTACAAAAATCAGGAGTGTGGGCGCTGTGTTATGGAGCCCAGTTTCGGTTGACAGCAAATCTGAATTTGATCACAGAGCAAACATTAAAAGCGCTACAGAATGGAGGCGAACTAAAAGTGATTTATGAACATCCGTTGGGTGACCACCGAAGGTCCCGCCACTAGACACCCCCTACATATACCTAAGTACACACATATATAACACCCCCACTCTGCACATATTACACCCACGTGCCCGGCGCTAATGCTCTTCTTCACAAAAAAAAAACACTATGTGTGGGTCATTTTACAAAAAAATTGGGATTTTATTTTAGTCTTGAATTACACTGCAATTACGGAAATAAAATTTGAGCAGAGAAGCTTTTAGCACCCTCATTAGCTAAGAGTTTAGGTAATTAGATTTTATATTTTTGAAGGTATTCATCTAGATATAAGGAAATACTTTACCATAAAATTCAATAACATCTAAGAAATGAAAGTATATTTCCGGTTAAAAATAAAAAGGCTTCGATTTCATTTAATGGAACGAGTTATCATGAGTAGCTGATAATGAATCTAAGGTTTATTTCACTTTACCAATTCTCTTTTTTTTAAAATATAAATTCTACAAGCTAAAACATTTATTTTTAATGTCTTTTGATGTCTTATTTATGTTAATAATATTTTCCTGTACTTCTATCTTTAATTTTATGATAAAAATATATCTTAACATGGCCTTAATTTACACTAGCTCTCTCTCATCCCTTGACTAATATTTACATTTATTTTTAGAATATAAAAACCAAATTTCCCACATATTTACCACAACAATCACCAACTTTTATATGGTAATCTCAATAAGAATAACGATTTTCCTAGACAAAAAAAAGCGTGCGTGTGTGTGGGCTGACTGTCTTTTAAAATTATTGACATTAGTTGTTGTTCCAACTTTTCTAATTTCTAAACAAGCCCCAGAGCAAGTAGAACAACACCGTTAACAAGGAACAAAAAAAATAAAAAAAAGAAAAGAAAGAAAAAAGTTTATAAACGCGTAAATTGGCCCTGCCCAAGGGGGCGGGGGGAAATAGGGGGCTTTGGCCTTTTGACTAACTGGAATGCCACTTAACGAATCACACAGTATCAGCCTTCCGCTTGCTATTCCTTGCCTCCTGTCACTTGGCTTTCATCTGCCTTGGCCCGGCTTTTCCTACCAGTTTTCCTACCCATTTTTACTCTACTTTTTTTTTGCGCCGATTTTTCCTTCTCTTTCCTCCTCCTTGCCTCCTTTTTTCGGGTTAAACTCTCGACAGGCGACATTCTTTTTTTTTTTGTGCCTTCGACTTGTTAAAAGTGTCAATTTTCGCTTTACCAGCATGCGTGGAGGGTGAGGGTTGAAAATGGGGAAAATTCTCGAGAAAATGCAGGGAAGGGGAGGGGTTGAGGAGAGGAGGAGGAGGAGGAGGAGGAGCAGGAGGAGTGAGAATATTCTGGGTGGCGGGCCGTAAACTGTTTGTTTATGCTCACATGTCGCGACGTGGGAGGTTCTGGGACATGTCGCGGCTTATTGTGTTACACAGGAGCTGCTCCTGATCCTGCTCCTCCTCCACCAGCTCCTGGCTACAGCTACAGCTACAGCTTCTCCTGGTCCTTCGCGAGGTCCTCACTTCTCCCTTCGTGGCATCTCCTGCTGACAGCCTCCACCAAATTGCCAATTAAAATGTGCGACAAGTGGGCGAGGAAAAGTGGGCGCCGAGAGGAAGCATTTTCCAACTCCTCTTTCGTCCTTTTTTATTCGTTCGTTCGCTCTCTTTTTTCGTTCCTTTTATTTTTTTTTTTGTGTTAGTTAACTTTGAGCCGATTATAGCCGTGTGGCAGCGTGGCCTAAGTGCAGGGCAAACAAAGTGATTTGAGCTTTGTCTCGCCCACATTTACCACCCTAAAAGCCCCTCACCGTCGACCCCCTTTAACTTTTGGCTTTGCAGGAGCGAAAGAGCGAGCAGCGAACGGCAGCGCATAGTTAAAGGATACAAATCCTTGTTGAATAATTAAACAGCAAATTGCAGCAGGACAAAAGGGAACAAGTGGCGGCGGCCTATCCCCAAAGGGGTTCTTCACCTTTACCAGCCCCCAACTTACCTTTTTTTTTAAGTTTCTTTCTTTTTTTTTCTCTCTTTCTGTCTTTTGTTTACCGCATAAAAATGCCTTTGAAACTTACCTGCAAATAAAAAGAAAAGAAAGGAGAGGAATATAAGTAAAAGGTTGAGAGATGAGCAATAACAGAGGATTATGTTGAAGTGCCTCTGACATTATTATCATTCAAATCCCTCAAGATCGAACTTCTGTTTCAACACCAACCCAAATCAGGTAATCTTCTGCCGAGTGACAAGTTTTTCCGAAAGTTATTCCAAGTCGATTTGAAACTATAAGTGACGACTGTTTTGACAGGTTAAACCCGTGTTAGTCAAAAAATTATTGGTTAAATCTCGTGCGATTACTATTAAACTTTCAGGAGGTTTGCACTATGGTTAAGTAAAGAAGTTTGTAAGGTGTAAATGTTTAAATTACTAATACTGAGCTGCTTAATGGGTAAAAACATAACAAGAATGGTATAAAAATACTAGAAATACCAGAAAATACCGAATATACCAAATACCGTTGGTTTAACAGGGGCAAAGTTTAAGAGTATTAAAATACTACATTTACCAAAACATAATTAATTCGGAACGAATTTGAAATGAAATGAGGAAAACCAAAACAAAAGTACTAAAATACTTTATACACCAGAACATACTGAATTTAAAAGGACTTTGGAATAAATGGGTTGCAATTTTAATAAAATAGAATCAATTTCAAAACTAAATTATCACTAACGAAGTACAAAGTTCACTGAGCTGCATATTTCTTTCTTATTTCTAACCTTTAATAAATTCTAATTAATGCATTGATGTATAGAATATATATCTAACTCTTAAATGAAATCTCTAGTTTTCTTTAAGATCCTTTTAAGATATCTGAAATCTCTCAGCTAGCTAGCATTCTATCTAAATCACTTCTCTAATTTCTACATAGAAATGTATATAGTACCTCCAATCAACCACCATCCACCCCTATCCCATCCAATCCTATCACTTGCAATCCATCCATCTACCGATAACAATCTCTTTGACTTTACTCCATATATAATTGGCAGCTCTCAAGAATTGCTCTCTGGTTCATTTATAACACTCATCCCCCAACAAAAATATTCCAACAATTTGTCAAAATAAAACAGAGAAAAAAAACATCAAATAAATCCCCCACAAAAAAATCTCAAAACAAAAGCCGCAAACAAAACTTGCTCCAATTTGGCAGGCAAAAAAAAGAGCAAGGAACGTGTAAAATTCGTTGAAGTTCTCCAGTTCGCAGATAGAAATGCAAATATTGATGGATAGGCCAGCAGTAGCAGAAGCAGCAGCAGCAGGCCACAAAATTCATAGACAGAGATTGATGATTGATAGTGTCACACATAAATATTAACAATTCATGGCACACACAAGCTGCCCAAAAAAAAAAACACAGAGCAAAGCCTGAAAACCCAGAGAAAACTTTTGCCAAAAGCCTAGAAAAAGAAGTAAAAAACGGCGAAGAAAAAACCCATGGAATAGTAAAATAAAACGAATCCCACGCAAAAGTCATGGAATATTAATGAAGCCCAAACAACTTTGGAACTTTTTTCGGTCAACGTGTTGAGACGAGTGACGACCCCTTGGCAAGATGTGCATGCAACACACACACACAGTGCCAAGGGCAGAGATTTCAGCTCCCTTAGAATTCTGTGCTCTTGCATAAATGAAATCACTGGGACAATGGAGTGGAAGTGGAAGTGGATGGAGCCTCAGGGACTGACCACTTCTCAGGTGGACAAGAAAAAGAGAGAATGCATCTTTGCATAGGTTGAGGGGACTAAGGAAATAGGAAGCAGAAACTGCAGAAGGGGAAGCTACAATGAGTTTTGACTCCTTTGTATTGAAAACACCTTTGACTTCTGGACTTTGCTTATGAATATACAGAATCCAGGTGGGATCCAGAAAAGTTTTGTGATTTTTCTTTACAACTCAACATGCTTTTACATAAGCCTTCATTTCTTATTTATTTTCTTTTATTTTAATATAAATGCATAAATATTCTCAAGATTTTTTAGGGAATACATTATTCCAAAATGTTCTTTTAAAGAGCATCTAGAATCTCCTACTTTTCAAACATTATTCTTGGTCTTCTTCATCGGTCACACCTTTCTGTATTTTTTGGGATTATTTTCCTCTTCGCGTTTGTTTCTTTTTCATTTGCATTTCAGTCACGTTTGACATTCATATTTGTTTGGGAATTATGTTTTGTTGCACACCAAGGAAGGAGGAGCTAGCTGGAGGAGCTACCAGGAGCAGCTAGCAGGAAGAGCAGTAGCTGGACTAGAACCAGGAGGAGGAGCTGGGGAGCTATCCAGAGAAGGAGAGAGAGAATTCCAGGAAGGATTGCGTGCGCCATGGGTATTACCATTGTTGCTGCTGTTGTCGTTGCTGCAGTTTCTCGTTTAACTTTGTTGACACTTCGTTTGATGAAGTGCTGCACTCTCTCCTTCTCCAATCCTCCAGGCACCCAGACTTCTCCACCCCACATCCAACCCCACTTTTCCCCCGGAACTGGCATAATTGAATATGTCTTCATTTCACGTTTCTTGAGTTTTCCTCGACTATTTTCCTTGTGCGTAGCGCGTTCACAGTTCAGCTTGTTTTGAATTTTCCAGCGCTGAAGCAGGAAGAGAAATGAGAGAAAAGCTGCCATCGATTGGGGAATTGAGAAAATTGAAAACGAGACGCATGAAGTATAAAACGCGTTTGCCAGCTGATTGTGAACTATAATGATAATTGAAGTGGAATGGAAAAATATGACAGGATATATAAGAAACGGGTCTCTCTCTCTCTCTGGCAGGATAAAGAGGAGCATCAACGGCAGACATAACGTCTTGAGAAATATGAAAATTTCTTTACACCCAAGTGAAGTGAGAAAACGACGCCGAAGAAGAGTTCAATAAAATTGCAATTGAAGTTGATCAAAATTGATATGGCATATAGTGAAGGAAAATCAACCAACTGAGGCACTTTATCATATCTTGTAAGTAATTTAAGGAACAACAAGGAATTTAACCAAGTTAAGAAGGCAATAAAATTATAAAAATCTTATAAATTCATATAATCAAAAGATATTTTCGATGTATTATGTTTTCTTTGATTTTTAACACTTGCCTGTATGTGAACTCTAAGAAAATAATATAATTTTCAAATAAATCTTTCAAAATTGTTCTCAAAAACCTTTGAATTTTAACTACATACATATATGCTTGATCACTTATAGATTGTTTTGTACAAAGAATGTGACACAGAATTCAGACTTGGGAATTATAACTTCATTTAAATCAACTGTTTTGAGTGTTTAAAGAAATTTGTGTTTAAGTTTATGCTATCTTGTGGTTTTTAATCAATAAACTATTTTAAATATATGACCTATTCCCTAAATCTAGCTCACAAAAATTTAAATCCTTATTCAGAATTCCGTTCCACATTTATTCTTTTATATTTTTGCCAATTTTAGCACAGTTTAGTATCATATAATTATAACATTATTTAATTTAACTTTTTCGGGTATTTAAAGAAATTAAGTAGCTATGTTATGCTTTGTTATAAAAGCATAAACATCCTTGCGGCTTTAATTCAATTATTATTATTAAAAATTAATAATATTCTCACAAAATCTATCTTAGATAAATTAAAATTTTATATATCACTTCATTCCCCATTTATCCTGCATTATTTATCACACTTTAAGCTTTTGCAATTGTTTTTTGAGCAAAAGAACAATAAAGTTTTAGACATTCAATTTCAATTTGGCTCAGAATACCAGGAAATGCTACAAACACACAGTTACTCTGAGAAGATGCCGGAAGAACTGGTTGAAATTGAAGGAGGAAGTTGAGCAGGAAGAGCTATGCATTTTATGCATTAATTCAAAAATCGTGTTCAGTTGAGAGAGCAAACCGCAGTAAGCGCTTTTACGGCACTCCTGGCTCCGTCTTCCTCGGCATCCGCCACCCGCAGGACATGTGAGAGGGAGCCCCCAAAAAATAGTTGGCAACTCTGGCTGGGGTTGCCTCACATGCGTAGAGTGTGTGTGTGTTTGGGAGAAGGCAACCAAGCGGGCTCTAAACTTCCTTAGGTCTGGTCCCACTCCAACTTTAGTACATCTTTTTCACTCTTGCCAGGTTTTTCTCCTCTTGCCTTAGGCTGTTTTTACACCTGGCACACACACACAACTTGAAGAACTTTTGGAAACTTCAACTTGAACTTTAAGTTGGGGAGTTTTTCAAAAAAAATAAAAGAAATATTCGCAAAAATTAAATGCACAGCAAGAAATTGAAGCTTTGATTTAAGGGTAATACATTAAAAATAATAAGCAGGGTTGCCACCGTAAGATTGAAGAATATTAAAAATTTGGGATTAATTTAAAAAGCATCTGAAAGTAAGCAATAAGATTGACATTAAAACGAATATTTCAAAGATAATAAGCAGAGTTGCCACCAAAAGATTGAAGAAGTTTAAAAATTTCAGATTAATTTTAAAAGCATCTAAAAGTAGGCAATAAGATTGACATGAAAACGAATTTAGGTAAGAAATACTTTATATTTCTAAGCTAGAATTCTAAGAATCCCCAAATAAATCATAAAATAAATACCCTAATTTTTATCCGTGTAAAAGAAGGGTACAAAAATTGATGCAAAGAGAGAAGACAGAGAAGAAAGACTGAGAAAGCAGTATCACAACTCCCCTATGAAGATGAAAACGAAGAAAACTCTGGCGAAAAAATAAAGTTTTGCCCAAAGCACGCAACTTGAATATTATGTGCAAAAATATTTGCGACGAATTAAAAAGTAAAAGAAGACAAGGACAGAGCAAAAGGCTGGGCAGGATGTAACAACCTTCCCAGGACTATCAAGAAGGAGTAAGAAGGTAAAGAAGACCGAAGAAAATTCCAGCACGTATGCCAAGCAATTATCCTACAGGAATTTCTTAATTTTTCCCCTAGGTTTTTGGTACTAGCCTAGACATAAGGAAAAAAAATGGAAGGAACTGCTGCAGACTAGAGGCAAATAATAACCTTAAAAAAAAAAGAATGTGGAAAAAACTAACATGGCATGCATATTTATGAAGAATAATAAGAGTGGGAAATGAAGGATAAGGAATGAATATACTGACATAAAAGGAAGTTGAAGAAATTTAAGAAAATTTAAGCAGACTTTTGAGATGATATTCCCAGTAACTATATTTGCCATAATATCCCTTAAGCATTATTCTTTATACAAAAATTACAACACCCTTTAGTAAGGGTACTGAAAATATGTTTTGGCAACCAGGCTAATGTGAGACAGCAAAGGGGCGGTGCAAGGACATGGAGTTCAGGCAGTGAAGTTGCCGCACAGGAGTCCAGGAGGAGTGACAGACGGAAGGGACAGCCAGAAACTCCGCGACGTGTCAGTGAGCGTTTTTTTTTTCCGCCATGTCCTTGCTCCTGGCAGCTTGTACGTTTCTTTTTTTTTATGTTGTATTATGTGCGCCGTGGCTGGTGTTCCTGGAGTTTTTGCTGTAAATATCATTAAGTCGGCGTACGTGCCAAATGGCAGTTTAATTATGGCAAGGAGTCGCTAAAGAACCCATCTCCGAAAAAAATAAAGAACCAAACCGAAACTCCACAGGAGGAAGGAGCCAGGAGAGCAGTCCATTACCCTGAAGTTTGAGAAGCAGTTTGCAATTAAAACAGATATAAACATTAAAACCAACTTGTTCTTTTTCATTTTTTCCATAAGAACAAAAAAAAAAAAAACAAAAAACTATTAAAAAATAATATTTTAATTTCGCTTCACGTTTTAATGAGCGCTGCCGGAGAGGAGCTGCTACGAGGCATACGTGTGAATTATTAGAGCCCAAGTTAATGAAGCCGTGAAGTGAAGCGAGAAATAGACGAAAAGAAGTGGGAAAACTTGGGGGAAAACCCAGAGACTAAGAGATGGAGACGCCAAAAAATTTTAAGAGAAAAAATTGCTGTTTGACAAGTTGATTAGATGCCAAAGTGATGAGAAGACGGTGGAAATATAAATTAGGAGGCTTACTTCGGTAAATTTGGCAGCTTAAAAATTGACAGGAGCTTTAACTTGGAATTTTAATTAAAGATTTAAAAACTTTAACAATTTTCAGAAAGAATTTTTGAAAAAAAATTACTGGAAATTTTAAGTCTCTTAAAAATGTGTTGAAAAGTATGCAACCAATTCGCAGAAATCATATTTATACTGAGCTTTGAACCAAATAAGTTGCTGCAATCCTTTAGACACCTTTAAAATGGATTTAAAACCCCGACAGATTTTTTAAGCACAAATTTATATTATAAAATATAGACAATAATAAAAAAAGTTTTTTTTTATGAATGTTAAATTCAATTCTAAGATCTTAAGAAATTTATTATACATTTAAATAAAAAGGCTCAAAAAGCACCTTCCACAAAATAATGCCTTAAAATTTGCCAAAAAATTACGCAAATGAATTGTGTTCATTTACCAATTTAGTGAAGAATAGCGCTTTTCCTGGAGTTTTCGCAACTTTTCAGTGCCTTTTTTGTTCGCACTTCTCCATAAATTATTATCATTCTTTGAATGACTTTTACGCACAGTCCCCATTCTGCTGCCCCCCTTGTGGAAGTTGAAGTGTTTCCATCGCAGTTTTCTCTTGACATTTCAAGGGTTCTCTCCTGGTGCATTTGTAAAAAGTTTTTCCAGGCAGTTTCACCACCTCCCCCAACACCCTTCTCCCCTCCTTTCCTCACTTGCACGTTGCACTTTTGGCAGGCAAACTCTCTCCTTCCAACTATTATTATCAACTATTATTTTGTCTAGTTAACTGTTCGAAAAAGAGGAGCTTAAGTGATGTTGCCACACTTTGGGGGCAGGATGCACAGGATGCCATATCCCCGGGACACAAACACCACACACACACACACACACACAGCACACTTGGCACTCTTGGCACCCTCACAATCCACCTCCCCGTGTTGCCCAATTTGCGTAAACATTTATTACGCACTCGTAGGGAAACTTTTCTCGAATTATTTTCCCTCAACTGTGTGTTTGTGTTTGCCGGGCAGGGATAGGGGAGGGGGTGGTATTAAGAGGGGAAGCAGTCTTATGGCAACTACTAGTACTCGTGGGTGTGTCCATTATGCTGTGCATAATTTTATGATCATAATTAATTTCATGTTCGCCACCAGGGCAAAATGAGTCCTGCGGCTAATCTGCCTGCAACTTAAGCTGTGGCTGCCATCAGAAAATTATTACGATAAATGTGTGGTTACCCTCGAAGAGGGCTTTGATACATTTTTTTTAATCATTTTTTGAATTTAGATGGTATACAATTGACTACAGGAAATAAATATAAAAGGATTTGTGCTTCTAATTTAATTTTTGTGGCAATGAAATGATAAATAAGGTAGTTATTAGATAGTAAAGGTGCAACCTTCTATCTCTATCTCGCTTGCACTTTGACTTGATCACAGTTTCAAACCGGGGATTTCAACTATGGTAACTCAAAAACTGAAATTTATTTATTTTATGTCTATATACTTTTATATATTATTTATATTTCATAAGATTTCTTACTTGTTTTTCTTTTAAGCGAAACAATAAAGTTGCAACCTTCTATTTAGTTACCACTCTGACTTGACACTGAGCTTAAAAATGTGGTTTTGCACTGAGGTAATCAAAAATTAAACTTATTTTTTGTATAACTGTACGATATGTTGGGAATTTTTTAAGTTTTCTCTTCTATTTTCTCATAAATTTAAAAATAAAATTGCTTTCGTCTATCTCTATCTCGTTTGCATTTAGGCTCTACCCGAGTTATGAACCATGGTTTTGAACTATGGAAATGAACTCTGGAAATGAATAAAAAGTGAACTTCTTTATGTTTTCATTGTTTTTTTTAACTTATATTCTTTTGGAATTTGTTAAAATTTGTTCTTGTTTTCTAGTAAGTTTGAATGAAAGGATATATTAGTTACTCTAATCAATTTTTTTAGGATTAAAATTAGACATAGCTTTTAACATTAATTTAATTTATAATTTTCTAAATTTTAAAAGAATTTATATTTTATTATAATTAGTTAAGCTTTGTCTATGAGCAAGTCTTCCCAGCTAGAAGAACAAAAGTTTTTTATCAATAGCAGACATTTTCCTTAGACACTTATCGCTAAGCTTTTTGTCCTTTGATACAGCTGTCACCAACACATTACCAGTTTTCTTTTCTTTTTAAGTTTTACACCCCCCCACCAAAATTTGTAACCCCCAAAAAACTTTCTTCAAGATCACCCTTCCAAGAACTCCTTCTGCTGCTTCCATTTAATAGTCCTTTGCTACTTCGACTATTTCAGTTCTTGCTGTTAGCCACAAAAACTAGAGTTTTCCGTTCACCATTATTGCATTTCCCTTTTAGATGTTTTTTTATTTTCGGGGGGGACCACGCCCACGTCTTCATACATCCCAGTTTTATCGTTCAATGCTCATTATTTGCTGTTGCCGTTGCCCCAAACTATTTTCAAAGTAATTCGCCGAGTTTTGTTGTTCGATTTCGCCCATTGCCTCAAACAAAGTTTCCCCGATGGCGTTGGGTGCCTGTGGGGTTGCTTTTCGCTGACTATGGGTTAGCAGCTCTTGATTTTCTTGGGATTTTCTTATATTTTCTTCTTCCCCCTTTTTTTTTGTTATATTGTTATTGTATTGGCCACAACTGTTGCCACAATTTGAACTTTGTTTGCTGCGGTTTTCATTCCTGATTCCCCCCTTTTTTTTTCTTTGATTGGAAATATTTTTCGTATTTGCATGTTTTTTTTGGAAGGGAGAAATAAGGAAAGGTCGTTGAAAAATGCAAATATGTATGTTTTTCTTTTGTATAATTTTTAATGATTTTCTGCGGGGTCCCTTCTTGATGACCTTAAACTTTTGGCAAGCAGAAAAAAGTAAAGTAGAGGGTTTTGAAAAAATAATGAGACCAAGGTAAATAAAGGGTGTATAAACCATGGCAACGTATACTGAGCTGGGGTTTAATTATCTATATTTTTTATGGCTTACCCTTCACCCTCTCAGAGTTGGTTTAGAAACTTACCTAAAAAGAGAGAAGAGAAGAAAAAAATATATTAGTAAAGTTATATATTACAAAAATCTGTAAGTCAAGTTTATAAAGAAAAATGCACACAAGTTTGATGATTGCTTTTCCAAATAACCCTGAAAGTCAACAGGAACGCTGTGTGTGTGTGAATGTAAATAGAATAAATATAAATCACTTTCAATCACCATAGTGAAAATAAATATTATCCAAACAAGGTAAATCAATTTAATCTCTCAATTGAGTCTGACCGGCTTTCCTTCTCCCCTCCGAAAGGATAACCCCTACGTAACCCCTTCTCGCGTGTCTGGGGAGAGAGCAAACAATTTGTACACTTCACCTGTGAAAACAGCTGGCACACAGTCGAGGTGAGGTAAGGTCCTGGGAATCACTCGCACACACACTCCACAACCCACACACACACTCACATATGGCCAACATATGGCAGAAGAAAGAAAGAAAGCTTTAAATTACATCAAAGATTTACTCTCGAAGTGGGAGGAGACAAAGAACAGACAGGCGACAGGCGAAGGAGATGTCCTTCGAAGGCGCAGGCGGCAAGTGTCGAGGCTGCCGCTGGGCCAGATGAAAAATAAATAACAATCACACAAAAATCAATATTGACAAAGGGGCAAAAGTGAAAAAAATGAGTGGTTCCCGTTGTCTGGTGGCTTAAAGGACACAACAAAAAATACAAACAAACAAGTAGGCGTGGCTTTTGGGCCATATGTTGCCCTGCAAAACTTACCCGGAAAATGCCAAAAACAATAAGAAAAAACAATATTTAATATTAAGAAAATCTCGCAAGCACTACAACGCCACAACTTTATGCAAAACTTTTTTAATCAAGTGTCAAACTGATATCGAAAATTTCGAGTTCCCGTTGAGTTCCAGCAGTTTGCACTCCGTTTTTCCGCCAGCCTAATCCGAATAATATATATTTTTTCCCCGTTTACGGCAGAAACAGCTGTTGCACGACGACACACAATGTGGTGAATATTATTTTCTTTTGTGTTGCCAGTATTTTCTCACTGTACTTTACTGTTGTTTAGCGCACGCACATTCGGCTCGAAGCGTTGTCGGATGCTGACTGAGAGCCAACTTGGCAAAAAGTGTCCGACCAGACCGACCGCCATGATTGAAAGCCGGCTGTGGCAGCAAAAAGTTCCCCACACACACAGAGAGAGAGAGGGGGAAAGTGGGGTGGTGAGGTGGGGTCCTGAGATCCTAAAAGGGGGGACGGGGGAAGTTTTCGGGCGGGCGGAAGGACCCTGCCGCTGCTGGACACACAACCTGTTGAGCAGCAAGGACGAGTAAGCAGCGAGTCGCAATCGAATGGCAAGTCGCAGCCGATGGCAATGACAATGTCATTGAAAAAGGACTTTGCCTCTGCAATCGACCATGAAAATGGGGGGTGATAATAAAAGGGGGGTGCAGAGGAAATATTGTTTTTACACAAAAAATAAAATAATTTAGTATGCTCTAGAAACCACTATGGTTTTTAAAAACCTTTAACAAGATGTCTTAAGGTGTAATTAACATATTGAGATACAAATTTTGGTGTAAATTTGCTTATTTTTTTAAGTTGCCACAAGAAAAGCTAAAAGAGCGCCAAATCCAATAATAAATAAAATAATTAATAAATATTTTTATGAGACAAAGTTTTAAAGCAATACATTTAGCGCCTTTTTTCCGGGTTTTAGTGCCTTTAGTGTTTTCTGAGCAGCTTATTAAAAATATTTTATTATTATTTTTTTAAAATGAACTAAATAGAAAAGGAATTTTTGAAAATATTTTCTTTGGCCTCGACTATTAAATCCTTTTCATTCTACTATTTATTTTAAAAAATAAAAACATTTAAAATCCGGTATAAAAGTATGCTATAATTAGAAAGACATGATATATGAAAACAAATTAGGAACAAATTCAAAAGCAATATTTTATATTTAATTCGTTTGAAGTCTTCTTCTTTTCATTCTTAAGAAACGTAGTTTTTTTTAATAAAAAAAATTGGTCAAAATACCAAAAAATATTTTATTTTTTGCTAGCTCACATAAATTATTTTATAGTAAACTAATTGTTGTGGGTTTTAAAACCCTTAAAAGGGTATTACAAATTATGCATTAAAGATTTACATTGTAAAAACATAAATTTGCACTAAATTTGTGTACCTAAAAAAGCATTGAATACTTTTCGACACCCTTTAAGGGGTTTTAAAAGTCCTAGCGATTTCCAAAAAACACTTTTGTTTTGTATTTAATAAAAAGTTGTAAATAATGTATTTAAGCTCAAATTTATTTACGAAATTAAACTTAGCTCAAATAGTTAATAATAGTTCTCCCAGTGTGGCGCCCTACGGAAAGCAAAGAAAGTCCGGAAAGGAAAGGAAAGGCCAGCAAGGCAAAGGCGAGAGTTGCGGAACATGGAGAGCTGGTTAAGCAACGAAATGAGTGGCACGGACAATGCCAACTGTCATCGGGATATCAATTTTTGTTCACTTTTTCAGTTCGCTCTCCTTGGCGCTTCGCTCTGTGCTCCATGTTTTTCGACCGGATACGGATATGTAAGTGACAGTCAATTAATAAAACGTTCGACACTTGGCCGCCGGAGGGCGTTGGCCAAAGTTGGGGCGTCTTTCCTTTCACTTTCCTCCTTGTTTTCTTCTCCTCGCGTCACTCTTCCTTCTTCTCCTTTCTGTATTTTCCATTTCCCATATTCTACACTTATTTCCCTCTTCCCTTCTTTGTTCATTTTGCGTGGGCGGCATTTGCGTCAGAGTTTCCTCCGTAATTAACATTCTGTAAAAGTTTTTGCGCTTTTCCCTCCCGGTTTTACGGGAAATTGTAAAAAAACATTCGCTAGACACAGCAGCTGCTTTTTTCTGGGGTTAACAGGTGCCCTGTTTTTTATTGAAATTCCTTCGAGAATGTGAATACTTAAGAACAATGAATTGCTTATCATTTTTACTTCGGGTGTTAGAAAATTTAACCCCCTCAAGAATAAGAACATTGATGGATTAGGGAAATCTTTTTTAGAGCTACTGGCAAAAACATAAGAAAATCTTTTATTTTTAAAAGGGTTTTTAGGGTTGGAAAATGCTAATCTTGACGTGGCAGACTTATTGATTTAAGATTGATGAATGGAGCTTATGTTAAGTGTGAGAATTTTAATAAACCATTAAAATATGCGTTAAAATTACTAAGAGTTCTTTGTAGATTTATGAGCTTTTGTATATTTTATACTATTTTAATATCATAATATTGTTAGCTTATTTTTAAATTTCATTTTAGGAATAAAATGAATAATATTTCTTTTTCATTTATTTAAGTTTCAGGTTTGCTATTTAAGTCCAATTGTTATCTCCTCCCTTTGCTAATTTTCTCTATTTATGTCCCTAATCTGCACTATCTTCCATTGAAAACGCATCCATCATAACCGGGCTTAGTCACAAACAGCTGCCCTCATAAACGAGTCGCACATTTGTCACACATTTTAATCTAATTAAGGACTCCGCCCCCCAGACCCCAAAAACCCGACAGAAACATGCAAATCAAACGAAAAAGTTGGCGAAATTCTCCCTCTAATCTCTCTCCCTAAACGGTCGTTATCATTAGCTAACAACACGACAAAGAGCAGGGGAAGAGAATAAAACAAAAAAAAAGAAGAAAAACTATTCCCAAAACATATGTCAAATAATAAAATAAAAACCAATCAGCAACAGCTGCGAGGCATTATCACAACAGCGAGAAAAGTGACAGAGACGGAGAAGTAGAGAGAGAGAGAGAGCTGGCTAGAGAGTTGGAGAAGCAGAGACAAATGCACAAATTAGTTTGGCCAAATGAGCAAAATCAAATTCTCATTCGCCAGCCACAAGAAATGCTCGGGATATAAAAGCCAGGATGAAATTGCGAGGAAGTGTTTAGGGCTCAGCTAGAGGAAAATTCAGTGAGGGGAATCCTGCGGTTTCGAGCAGTCAACAAATGAATCTCGAAAGTACCGAAGGTTTTTTTTATACTGGGTACTTTATTTCCCTTTGGTAAACTGAAAACAAAAAACATCTACAAAGGTTTTATTGTAGTTTTTAATATTTATGTTAGTATTTTATAGTGAAAATTTTTTTATTGATACTTACTTACTTAGAATGTTTAAAACATTTTAAAATATGAAATATAAATAGTTTAGATATAAAATTCGTTGTAAATAAATTCTTTTGTTTAAAATTTGTTTTATTTTTATATCCTTTTCAAAAGAAAATGATTTGATTTGAAATCATTTTTAAATGTGCCTAAAAGTATGCACTGATAATATTTTAGATATTACATTTCTTGTACATTTTTTTTAGATAAACAAACTACTTTAATGTGGTTTTTTAGCGTTTCTGCTTCAAAAATACATTTTGATTACTTTTTATTAAAATTGATGAATGATACGATAATTTGTTAAATATTTTAAACCTTGTTTTCTTATTTTATAAAGCTAAAGAAATGATAAATCATTGATCATTAAAAACTATTATTCAAATCTCGAATATTTTCTTATTGTGCACAATTTTTTCTTTTCCATTTCTGCATCCCCTCTCGCCCACTCACATTTCGGTGGGTACAACTGCTACGGAATTTTTCACTTCCGGTTGAAGGAAGCGGCGGAGCGTTGCGAACATTTTTGCGCTGAGCGTTTGTTCTCCTAAATGTCAAGGATACAACAATTACAGCAGCAGCAGCAGCAGCAACAAAACGCCTGGAGGACCAGCAGCACAGGCAGAAGTGGAAGCGGCAAATTCAGCAAGGATTCAAGGATTCGGTGGCAAGGACAAACGACAAGCGCTGTCGCCGCCATCGAGAGAATGCTGTAATTAATTATTGTGGCGCACACATTGCGGCATGGCCGAGCATACAAAATGGCTACTTTGTTGACAATTCTTAGGTTCTGTTGTAACGGTTGGCTTGAGGGTCTAAAATACCAGGGGTGAGATGGAAGTTGCTAGAACAGGAGGTTAATTTGATAGTTAAAGATCGATTGTATAAAGCTAAAGACAATTGATAGTTGATTTTTAAGCAGAAGCAAGGCTACCACTGGAATTATATAGGAAGGATTTTCTCCTTTAATACCATAGCTTCACTTGTGCAGAGTTTTCTCTGTAATAAAGTCTCTTATAGGAAATCCCCACAGAAAAAAAAAATCCCATAAAAACGCCATGAAAATTAATTTTCCCCTTCAGTACTCAATATCTCTGGTCGGGGGAAAAAAAAGCTCAGCCTGAATTAATTCTCCGTATCATTCGAGTTCATGGGGTCACACACAATACACCACACACAAACACACACACACTCTCTCTCCTCACGGAATCTATATCTATCTATTGCGGAATGTTTTATTATATTCCCTTTTGTTGTTGTTGTTGTTCTATTTATAAATGACAAACGCAGAAAATTTCCCTGCATGGCGCCAAATGCCATCAATCAAACCAACAACAAAATACACGGCATTACGACACAAAAAAAATATATATATGTGAAAAAAGGACACAAAAAAATCCTTCAAGGTAGACGGAAAAAAATGCAAATACCCAAAACAGACGACAAATGACAGAAAAGGGGGAGAGGAGGCGCAGGCAGCGCGAGGGTAACGAATGCCATGACAACTGAAGACTGACAAGGAGCTTCAGACCAGGACTTGTCCGCTAAGCTCGGGGATTCCAGGACTTCCCGAGGTACATGTACCTCACATAACTGCCTGTCTGGGGCGATGGCTTAAATTAAAAACGTTTAAAATGCGTGCTGCATACTTTTTTTGGCTGTCTGGCAGACGAGGGATGACACTGAAGTTTGTTGCTCCCACAAGAAAAACTTTCTGCAATATGTTGCGTGCAACAAGATATGTATATATGCATATATTTTCCACTCGTGTAATCTTGTGAAGAACTTAAGCGACTGATAATATATAGTTTCTGCACAGATGCGAAAGGAAAGTTATTCTAATAGGTTCTAGCTTTTAATATCAATTAAGTTAGAGACGAGAAAACATATATATAAAAAATAAAAAAATGTTAATACGAAAATCGATATATAAATAAATGAATGTGCGATAAATCGGTATTCAATTTGGTATATCAAATTAATTTAATCGGAAACAGAACAAAAATATATATAAAATAATCCTTTTTTAAATTATTCCATAATATCAATATTTTAACGTTAGTTGCGACATTTATCGAATATATATTTTGATAACAATAAAACAATATATTTTTGTAATAGTTTTGTCCATATATCATACGAGATTTTTCTTATCGATAGACTTCCCAAACTAGTCTCTTTAACTATAAATCGATCAATAGCACATTTTACCAGCAGAACAATGTTTTTTTGTATGAAAAACATAATCCACATATGTATATAAACCTCTTACTATCTCTAATGTCCTTCCACAAACTAAATATAATAATTATAATACCTTTCCCAAGGCAAAAGAGTATTAAAAGAAGAAGACAACTTGCAGAAGAAATCTGACAGGCAAATGCTCCTCTCATTAAGCCAGACACACTCGCACACAAACAGCTTAAGATGTCAGAAGAGACACAGTTGGTCGAAGAGGAAACCGAGGAGACAGAAAGTAATGCAAGGACCAAAGGCAACTTCAGGACCACAATCAGGACCAAGCTGGCGCTTTGAGTTAATTGAATTCGGCGTAGTTTAAGTTATACGACACAGTCATAAACTTGGCCTCATATGCGTAAAACTCAAAGTTTTTGCTCTCTTCCCAGCCTTTTGGTTATTTCGGTTATTTATGCGGTGCGTGCACGCACTTTATGAGCGAGGTCGGGGTTCACTTGGGGGGGTTAAGTTAAGGCAACGAGGAGGGAGCCGCTTTTACTGTCATCTATGGAACCAAAAACGGCTCGTGCCGTGGCACTTAAAGTGCTTTATTATATAGGCAGAGCCCCGAATAAGAAGAAGTTGGAGCCACGCATGGGAACAAAGAGTTTTGGGGCAGAAAACAAAGTTGGAATTGCAGTTTTCTTAGTGTTATTTCAGGCAGAGAAATATGAATGTGTGGAAACAAAAATAGTTAAAAGGAAATTAAGAGGTTCAGAATAGTAGTAATAAAATATATTTTATGCGGTTTTACAGAGTATTGTTAAATAGCAATTTTGTAAAGCTTTCGTTAGCTAGCAAGTAGTAATATTTCTGATACTTAAACCCATCAGAAACAAGGTCTTTCATCCACATAAGAAACATCTCAACCTCAAGCTGACAGTTTTCAAGAACAGCTGTAGGGAAATCTCTTGCTGGGAAATCTCTATGTATACCAAGGGCAATGTATATAAAGCAAAAAGTTGAAGTATTTTTGCTGTGTGCAAGCGAAGTTCGTCTTTGGATATTTCCCCCTCTCTCTCTGTCTTGTTGTCTTGTTTGTTGTGACTGCATATGACTTACACACACCGAGTAAACACACGCCGCACTTACACACACCGCACTTGTACACACACACACACACCCATTCACGGGAGGCACTTCCTGTTACAAGCTACCCTTAGTCAGCTTCCCTCTGCTTTCTGACCCCCAACCATCGCCCCGCCTTTCCCTTGGACTTTGACAGGGACAGCCCACGACGACTTAATAACACTTTAAATTACTTTCATTTCCGTTTTTGTTATTCCAAGCGCGTCACTATGGCAGCTGAAGAAGCTGCCCTCGCGCCCCCCTTTAAGTGCACCCACCCCTCGCGACGAGGCGTTTGCTTATTCTTAATTAAGTTGCCGCACTAGAAAGCCGCAGCAACGACAGACAGCGAAGACACTTCAATAAAGGCGAATAAGTGAAAAATAACCACTCTGGCAGGTCGATAATTACAAGAATTTCTTGTCAAGAAATTTTTAAATTAACAGAAATAGTTAAAAAAACTGTTTTAAGTTTTTAAAAATTTTAGAAAAAGAAATACATTTAAAGATATCAAAAAATAGTGATAAATTTCTGTTAGTTTGAAATCGTTTTAAAATGTGTGTAAAAGTATGCAATAAAATTTATAAGGAACGAAATTCCGTGAAAATTGGATATTATGATATGGCAATGTTCATCCCATTTTTTGGACTCCCTTTCAAAAGGGTCTTCCATCCATAAAGATTCTGTAGCCTCACATTTTCAATTGCATACTTTTCGACATATTTTCGCTTGGTTTCAATTTCTCACATATTTATTTATAACCTAGAATTGAGTGTTAATTTATTTAAAAATTAAATTCATAATTTAATTACGCTTTTTTATTGGTTTAATGTAAATCCTATACTCTTTCAATTCACCAAACTAAGAGAAATAGTTTTCTCTTTGTGGCAAAAACAAAAAAAGAAGTAAAACTGACGCCTGCGCTTCGGGCGAAAACGTCCGCCCCATTTGACGTCGCCGTTGGCAGAGCAGTCAGCGTCGACTGCAGTCAGCAACAGAGCCATGTTTGCCTTCTCTCTTTTCCTGGCCGAAACAAGAAATTTCGAGGTTAACACGCCGGCAATTAATTTGTGCATCCATTGCAGTCGAAATTCAATTTACGCAGCCATAAAAAACAGAGCAAGGATCCCGAAAAACCCAGGGAGGGAGTGAGCGGGGAAGGAGTGGAAGATAGAGATAGGCGGCGATTGGCAGATTGCATTTTAAATCCGCTTAACGGACTTTGCCAGAGAGTAATAGGCGGAAGCGGAAGTGGAAGTGGAAGAGGAAGGGGAAGTGGAGGAGGAAGTGGAAGAGGAGTGGACACAGTACATGGGTCAGATTAAAAGAGTGGAAGGGGCATTCTTCAATGTTGGTCAGCCAATTAAAAAATATGAACGCACAACAAGATTAAAAGCGGTAAGAGGGGGAATACCCCCAACGGACCTTGATGTGAGAGCCTGACGGAACGGCAAAGGCTTTACACAGAAAGAAATTGGTATAGTTTTGGTAATGATACTGAAAATATTTTTATAATAGATTTAAAATGAAAACCTCGAAACTAGGAGGCTTTAGAAATTACTACGGTTTTAAAAACCATTTAAAATGTGTCTAAAAGTATGCAATGCAATATTGCAGGTGTATGATGTACATTTTGTTGTCAAATTTGGTCAAATTTGTTATACTTCTTTAAGGTTTTGTAGAACTTTAGTAATTTCTGATTTTAGATCTCTTGGAAAAGTGTCCAAAAATATGTAATTTAATATTTTATTCTAATAATTACTAATCAAGAATTAAACAGAAAACTGACCAAAGAAATTTGGAATATTTTAAAATTCTTAAATATGTGTTTGATTTCGTAGGAATTTTTTTAAAAATGACAAGCTTTAATATTTTATTACATACTTTAATTGCATTTAAAGAGATTTTTTTTATTAATTTAAAAGTATTTATAATTTTAAAGAAAGAAAGATCACAATAACCTTGAACAAACCGTTTTTAGAACTATTAATTAAATACAATTTTTTTTTAAAATAAATATTTAAACAATTTAATTTAATTAAATATTACTGTAATATATTTTTTTTCGTTATATTTTTCTTAGTACATAAAAACTTGTGCCAGCCACAAACTTCTCTTGTTTCAGGGCTCAGGAGGAACTGACCCCACCACCGAGAGCAGAGAGAGAGAGAGAGAGTCGAGAATAGTGGCAAAGAAGCTGCAGCAGTGGAAATAGAAGGAGCCAGCGACATAAATAGATTTAAGCGCCGCAGGGATTTGTATTCCTTATTGGACGTTCCTTTTTTTTTTGCCAGCAGCAGCAAAGTTTAGAATTACCCCAACGTAATTGAAAAGTTTGCCGGCAATATATGTGTGAAGGGGTTTAGACGCTACACCAGCTCCTTTTCAGGACACATATATATATATTTATGGACAGCCAACATGGGGATTTGAAGGGTGGCAATACTTGGGATATAACTATTTGCAGCGTTAGCTACATAAATAGTTTGAGTTTTCTATTCGTAGATGTAGATATATGTATATAATATATATATATGAAACAACCATGGCAATTGTCTAAATGCAATGTTAAAGTTTGCAGTTGACAAAACAGGAAGCAGCTTAGCGATAGGTTTGAGAACCAAAAGTTTCTTTGATGATAGATAGAAGGATTTATAGTTTATGGTTTCTCAATTTTGTGTCCAAGGCGCATTTTGCATGACGATTGCTGACCAGGGAAGCGAATCTGGGAATGGTAATTGAAATACTGAAATCGAAGAATAATCTCCTAAAATGGGAAGTTAGTTTAATATAGTAATGGGGATTTATTTATTCAGAATTTAAAAGGAAATATTACACTTGGTTTCTAAGTTTTTAAAGGAAAAATATTACATTTAAGGAACAACAGGTCATGCCCTGAGGCAAGTCATAAAAAGGACACTTTATCTAAGAGAAAACATGAAAATGATACTACTATACTATTACTACTTATATATAGGGATTTGTAAGGAATGCTATTATAATTTACTTCAAGGAAATATGTTTCATATATAAATATGTAGAAAATCTATATAAAACTAAGAACCTATTTTAATGACTTTAATAATTTGCTTTAAATAATGCATTTTAATTTAAGTACAAGACAAAATAATTAATAAATTTAATAGAAATTGGCCAATACTTTGGTATATGTGAAACGCAAACGGATTTAATCGAAATGAAACTGCAGTACATACACCAGACATAGAGACACAGTTACTGGGCCTCGAAAATTAAACAAAAACAGCTGGGGAATGAAACAATTATTCCCATTGCAATGGCAAAATGCACACAAATATCCTCTGCCATCATCCTTGCCATTCATCCTTGGGGCCCAAGCCATTCCACACACACACACAGGACAAAGAAGAGGCGTTGCCACCACAGTCTGACAAACAAAATAATTTGATGTAAATGCTAACTAAACACACACGCACACCACACACACACACTCACACATACACTTGGGCAAACAAACAATTTAAACACACATATACACACACACAGTAACACACCGAATTTTGGTCGAATACAACTTTAGTTTTGGCTATTTGCACACAGCACACCCCTCCTCGTACTTCATCCTTTCACAATTCCCATTCCGAGTCCCATTTCCACTCCATGTCCTTCATCCTTTTGGACCCATCGCCTGCAGCTGTTAAGTTTGATTTATGCCATTTTGCTGGGCCTAAAACAATGAGGGGGCGTGG